>PVJS01019340.1:0-18211 GCA_004027185.1 Glis glis | reverse complement strand
GGTGTAGCCCAGAGGTAGAATGCCCCTCGGTTCAATCCCCAGTACTGCAAACAAAAGGGGGGAGGGGCATTGTGGATATAGCTCAGGGGTAGAATGTTCCTGGGGTTCAATCCCCAGTACCAAAAAATCATCATCGCCATCATCATCAACATCATCATCTAACCACCCTTGTGATTTAGAATGAATCAGGTACTCATGTCAGTGAGAAAGCTAGTGAGAGATTGCCTAAGTCAGAAGTCTTAAAAGTGGAAGTTTAGTCAGGGATTAAAAAAACTACATTAGAAGAAATTTTGATGATTTCAGATGACTTAATGATGAACTCGGCAAGAGAGAACCAGCAATACTCTCCAGAATGGCGTGATGCAATCGAAGTCTTCATTATATTGTCATAATTCTACATGAATGTTTTACCTACTGATGGAAACATGGAAGGAAATTGATGAAATTAAGATATTTAGCTGTCTTTCTCAAATAAAGCCAGAATTTGTTTTAAATCCCAAATGTGGTAGAACTCTTTTGACATCCCTGTCATTGTTTCATAGCTAAATAGGGTTGGTACTTGAGATGGATATACTGTTAGACCAGGAGGCTGTTTACAAAACAAAAACAAAAATCCACAGAGTAAAAATAACTTAGAACAAGTGCTGATTCTCAGTCTTGTCAGGACAACAGAAATTTCTCCTCTGTTTAGTAACCAACCAAATTCCAATTATTCTCAGATCCAATTAAATTAAATAGTAATTTAATTTTCAGCATTATAGATAACATATTGGTTCAGTCTTCATCCATGCTATGTGACTTTTTCTCATTTGTGCTCATTTTGGATTTGGAGAGATCATCTCATTCAATCATTCTTTTGTTCATTCAACAAAAATTTACCAAATACTGTCTATTTGCCAGGCATCGTGCTAGTGCTAGCACTGTGTACTGGGACATGCCCCCCAACCAACTTTATACAAGGTTAATCCACACTAAAATAGAAAGTCAAAACTGATAATGAACCTAAAATATTGCAAGATCTTGAAGTACATTTTGAAACCACCCAAAAGTTCCAGCCTCATAGTTTTAGCATTAAGATAATTTTGAGCATGCATCTTTCAAATAATTTTCCTTGTTTGTCAGCTCCTTAGCTGAGTGGGTCAGAGCTTTGCTTCTTGGTTGTGTGGGCACAGATGGACCTCAGGAGGTAGCTCTGACACTCCAGAAGCCCAGGAGGGCTAGAGTTCCAACATATCTGCTTAGATAGGCAAGAAAAGCAAAACCGCATTTGTGCACAGCTGTCCACTGGTTCACAACTAAAATTCAGAGTGAGCAAGAATGATTTAGCATGTACCATTTGCACCAGGCAGGCACCATGCTAGGTGTTGCATAGTAATTGGCTCAAGGAGTTCACAAGCTAGTGCAGGAGACAGATGTACACACATCATGAATCACTAGTAAAATTTGCCAAGTAGGTGAAATTCGACTTCCTAGTCTCTTGGGTCTGCTTCTTTAGCACTTATTCAGACTTTCCAACCCCTTCTACCTCATAAACAGAGACTCCTGCTCTCCACCCCTGCACCCCCAGAGGATCCAGATACTTCTCTGGTTTGTTGATTTCTTGATTACACTTAAGTGTGAATGAGTTTTACTCATGCATCTAGTTTTCAAGCCTTTTATCTTTTAAAGTAAATGTTTTGTTTTCTCTAAAAAGAATTTAAAATATCTAGAGGCCTTCCCCCTCCTTACACCAAAGGGTGTAATTAAGCCTAATTTTGTCCTTCATGGTCTTAAATCTCTCATTTATCCTCATTTCCCTGAAGGCCTGTTTCTAGGACCTCAAATGACCCTGGGTCCTATTAACGACTGGCTCCTTTAAGCTGAGCCTGATCAACCTGCCCTTCTACCTTCCCCAGTGACATAACCAGAAAAATCCCCCCCTTTTGCCCCCAGGAGCATCCAAAGCACTTCCTGTTTGAACATTCCTGTCAATTTTACCATAACCTACACTCTTATCTCCTCAGTCCTTCATTACAGAGCTTCCACTGTAGACAGATAGAGCATCCATATTTCCTTATGTGCTTTATAGGGATCTAATATCATCTGAAAAGATCCAGGTCTAGTGGGAGGTAGGAGGGAGAATGTACACATTTGGTCCAAGAACTCCTCAAAGTCATGGAGCTGGTAGAAGACAGGGATATGCATAGGAAAAGCACAGGAATTACCCTTCCTGCTGAAAATTTCAGTCAAAGCCAACATCTTTTTATTTTATTTTTGTTTGTTTTTGCAGTACTGGGGATTGAACCCAGGGGCATTCACCTCCGAGCTACACCCCCAGCCCTATTTTTTTTCTTTATTTTGAAACAGGGTCTCATTAAGTTGCGGAGGGCCTCACTAAGTAGCTGAGGCTAGCCTCGAACCCGGATCCTCCAGTCTTAGCCTCCCCAGTACTGGGATTACAGGTGTGCGCCACCACGCCCAGCTTAGCCAACATCTTTTTAAAAATACATGCTCAGGTACAGTATAATTGGCTTCAGAAAATTTTGACATTGGTACTTATTAAGATTTTGGAAAACTAACTTTGCAGGAAAAAATCTTGGAAATCTGGTTTGGCTTTATAAAAGTAACACTTAGCAGAGTAATTTGTTTAAATTTCTTTCCATTTTATGTTTAACATATGGCATTGTAATAGTCTTGTTTTATTTGGTGTTTTAAATTAATTTATGTATTAAAAAAATCACATGCACTTGGATTATGTCACCATAGTTTGGTGGTCCTATAACATACTGTTCTGGTGGTGTAACCTTAGGATGTGCTCATCACTTTTCGAATTCCTAGGACTGAGAGCCCTGATTTGGAGAGATGGTTTCCGTCCCTGATTTTCCTGTAGCCTAGAAGAGAGAGGTGATTAGTCTGCCTTATGAGTGAATTTATGCATACTTGACACTCAGTAGGTGCTCTAGAAATGCTTACCCTTATTTCTGTTCATGCCCAGCATAGTGGGGCCTCTTAGACTTCTAATTTCTGCCTGTACTTTACATGTCTTAATCCCAGGCTGCTCCCTGGCTCTAGCTTTGTTTCCTTATCAGTCTTCTCCCTACCTATCAATGTTGTTAAAATCCTAAACTCTTCTAGATTGTAATGATAACAGTAAAATATTAAATTAAAATATAAGTAAAAATAATTGATAATTTCATTAAATCCCTAAATGTATTGAAAAGCAAGACTGGAGTCAGAAATCCAGTTCAGAGAACTTTTGTAACCATGTAGGAATGATCTGTTGAGGGTGCATTGATTGGGAAAGAAGTCTAGAACAGTATAACTGCTTCAAATATAGAAAGTCACATGCGGAAGAGTGCAATGGACTAAGATTGGAAATACAGAAAGATTAACAGTTTCTAAGAGAAAATTATGAGTATCATTAGGAAGTGCATGTGGGACAGCCAAGAACCCGTATGTGTTAAATGTACATATCTCAAGCACATGGGAGAAGACAAGTCTGGAAATAAAGATTTGGAATCACTAACATTAAAATGGTAGCTGACACACACATTAAAAAAAAAAGGTAAAAAAAGTAATTTAGACAGGTGTGGTAGCACAGGGCTGGAATCCCAGTACTTGAAAAGCTAAGACAGGAGAATTGCAAGATGAAGGCCAGCCTCAGCAATTTAGTGAGACCCTCAGCAAATTAGCTAGACCCAGTTTCAAAATTTAAAAAAAAAATTAAAAGGGCTGGGGGTGTAACACAGATGTAAAATGACCCTTGGTTCAATTCCCACTACCAAAAAAAATTTTTTTAAAAAGTAGCTGGAAGTCATCTAGAAGAGGGGAAGAGATCATATCAGGGAATAACAAAGGGAGAAACAGACGGCCAAAACCTGGAGCCCAGGAAAAACTCCAAAGAATGAGTTTTGCCAGTATTTATGTATCATTTTAACCTGTGTCTTATCAACTGTAAATGTCCACTAAATTGGATAGTAGAAAGATTTAATTAATCCTTATAGCTCACAGCCCCAGTCAGTTCTCTGTATATAGAAAATGTCAGACATGTTTGTTGAATTAAATTAAA
Organism: Glis glis; assembly: GCA_004027185.1. Classification (NCBI taxonomy): domain Eukaryota; kingdom Metazoa; phylum Chordata; class Mammalia; order Rodentia; family Gliridae; genus Glis; species Glis glis. The sequence continues at coordinate 14,163 of PVJS01019340.1, read as the reverse complement.
TTAAAATGGCATTTCCGAACCTTGGTGCTCTAATGACAGATTTTCATAATCATAACCCTCAGTAAGACCCCGAGTAGATATTTATTCAATTTTGTCCAATACTGAAATAACCTTAAATATATGTTGCTGCATGGTGTTGTTTAAAAATCAGTAATCAATGTGTGATGCAGACAGTAATTCACCAAAGTATTTGATTAGCCATAGCACACATTGTTTAGCTGAACGTATAAATGAGCTGGCCACAGAATGCATACTACTTCAAGTCCGCTCATAATTTCTAGTCCTTTGATCTTCAAGATTTCTAAACCTTAGGTCAGATTTGGAGTCCATAATCTTGGATTTCTGATCTTCTAAGCAACACTCATTTTTTTTTTCTAGTTCTCTCACCACTCCCATAGGATTGACAGATAAAACACAATGAACAATGGAATAATTTTTAATATAAATATACCCCCATATTGCATGGGATGTACTTAAACTAAACAAAATTTTTATTGTTTTTCTGAAGTTCTATTTTAACTGGCTGTTCTGTATTTTTATTGGCTAAATCTGGCATCCCTGCCTCCTATTGAAGTTACTATACCTAGAGTATGCCAAATAAGACTTTCTCCATGAGACTTCTGAACACTTTCTTTCTAAAAGCCAATGAATGAGGTTACTAAGTTTATTTATTTATTTGTTGGTGATGCTGGGATTAAATCCTGGGCTTTGTTTGTGCTAAGCAGGGACTCTATCACTGAGCTACAACCCCAGCCCTACTAAATTTATCATTATTAGTGCGATAAATGTTTTAAAAAGATGATCTAAATGAATTATATAACTAAAACATGATAATAAAGATGTAAATCTATAGAACATTTATAACTATTGCATATATACCTTATGTATTATGGCATTATAGATCTTATATATTAATAGCTATTCTAAGATTGCCACAAATGTATATTAGTGATCGTGTTTCCCATTTTCCAGTCAGCAATGATAGGACTGAATAAGTATTCTTAATTGAAAGATCATACGTTCAGAAAGACATACAATGTACAACTCAAATATTCTAATTGAAGAATATCTGAATCTTTTCCCTTGTTAATTATATTGTATAGTAGCTTTGCTGCCACCTTGTGATTCTTTGAGGTATTACCCAATGCAACAATCCATTAACATCCAAACTGACCTCTTGGAAATATTAAAATTATTCCTCACATTAATATTTTTAATTTTACCCCCTAATTCCACATACCTTAATACCAAGAAATTATCAGGTATGTAATGAAAATATTTTATGATTTAATTTGTCTGAAAATTAGTATATTGTTTTTGAGTTAATCACTATGTTATTCAAGACTGAGAATTTATGTTTAAAGGATGAATTTGATTGTATCTGCATGTATGTTCAGTTTACTTTGCATTAAACTTGAGTTTACTATAAGCTTTGTGAACTCCACATTTCTAACACAGAACTCATCATTTATTTTGACCAAGTCTGGTTCATGCCATCTCCATACCAAGACAAGAACAACTTTGAGAGTGAAAGGCGGTACCTTACTAATTATTCCAGAAAAACAAGTATAAGTAAAAAGTGTCACAAGGAAACTGTTCACTTATATATGAGCTAAGAATCATCATAATCCCAATCACCTACACTAGAACGAGAACTAGCAGTAGTTCTGGACTACTAGTTCATAGAACCAGCCTAGAATCTCCACTTGAGACGTCCTACGCTCCTCTTACCTACTCATTCTCTTTCATCTTCACTTCTTTCTCCATTGTTCATCGTGCCCACTAACATTCTCATGTCCTTGTCCTGTTTTCTGCAAAAAAGTCCACCAGACAAAATCCCTTTTCATGAAGAATCTAACTGTCCACTTCCTCCACATTATTCCAGTCTACTGGGAACTTTTAGGAAGAAATAGCAGCCTGCAGAGTGGGACATCTTCATGGTATCTATGGCAACTATGCAACTTCATGGCATCAGCTGGGTCTTTAGTGCCATGTGGCAGTTCTATCATATTCTTAAAAGTTTATTTCTTCTCAAATTCCTAGTAGCAAATGTCCAAGCCTCCCTAATTTATACTGGAAATAGAAGTCATCTGTAAGGAACCCTCTCACTGTTCTAAAATCAAAACGAATCCCTGAATAGCAATTCCACAATTCTCTCTTTTTTCTTCTGTTATATTTTTTAAAATTTCTTTACCTCTTAAGAATGTCAGGCCTCTGAGCTGAATAATGGAATATTTTTTAATATAAGTTGACCTCTAAGCTCTGAATCCCATTTCCTCCAAGTCTTCTTGAAGAATTTTCTATTAATTAGGTTTCTTTTTCTCTTGCATCTGCAACTTCTACTTTGGTTGTTTCTTCCTATTGGCATTTAGTCATGGTTAAATATTTTTGTCTTAAAAATATAAAACTTTTCCTAATGTCATATACATTCTATCTACCAATCTTTCTCCTTCCCATCAGAGCCAAATGTATTAGCCCATTTTGTGTTGCTATAGCAAAATATCTGAGGCTAGGTACCTCAACAGGAAAAAAAGATTTATTTAGCTCATGGTTGTGGAGGTTCAAGAGCATGGCACTGGCTTCTGTTCAGCTATAGTGCCGGCCTTGTGGTGGATGGTATGACAGTGGTCGGATGCAGGTAGAAGAGACCACATGGCAGGACAGGAAGCTAGAGAGGGGTTCAGGGGCAAGGCTTGCTCTTTCATAACATCTTGGTCTCATAAGAACTAATTTCACAACACTGGCATTAATCTCTCCTGAGAGTGATGTCCCCATGACCTAATCATTTCCCAGTAGGCCCACCTCTTAAAGGTTCCCTCTCAACATCAACACACTGGGGACCACTCTTCCAGCATATGAACACTTGGAGAACACACTCAAACTATGGCACCACACTTCATGAATTACCCATGTTCACCCCCATCCTATTTCTCAACTCACTTAATGCAGTTTCATTCTCATTTACCCTAAGAAGCCTTCCTTGTCAGTGTCACCAATGACTTGTTCTCAATGTTTTCTTAGTGGCATTTAGTACTGATGACCGTGGTCCTTCCACAATCATCTCTACCCTTGGCTTTGGGACATGCAGTCTTCTAGACTTCCAGACTTCCTTGGTTATTCCATTTCTCCTTTTCAGATTTTGAAAAGGAAATCTACCTGCTTCTTGGCTGTCTGCACTCTCACAGCTTCTACCCAAGGTGCCTTGCCCTCACCTCGCATGTTCTCCCTGTGCGCATTCATCGACTCACGTGCATTACACTGCTCTCACCCATGTGTTGATGACTCTCTGGTCTCTGTGTCTACACAGACTTTTCTCCTGGGAGTCCTAATCATGATCTCACATCATCTCCAACTCCACAAGTCCCAGCTGGACTCTTTCTCCTGTATTTGAACCTCCCTCAATTTTATCTCCTTTATTAAATGGTACCATTTTGTCTCAACTCAGTTTCCACAAATGGAAACATGAGATTCACCTTGTAGATTCTATCCTATGAATAGCTATTCAATATATACATCCCTGTCTGCCTCCATTAACATAAAACTTACCTCTCATCAACACCCTCTCTTGGTAGAATTACTGTAAACCTTACCATTGGGTTCTATGTCTCCAGTTTCTTCCTTCCTTTCCTTCTTTCCTTTCCTTCCTTCCTTCCTTCCTTCCTTCCTTCCTTCCTTCCTTCCCTCCTTCTCTCCCTCCCTCCCTCCTTCCCTTCCTTTCCTTCCTTCCTTCATTCTTTCTTCTTATTCCTTCACAATAAAACTAGAGCAATCTTTCTAAAGGGCAAATAAAAACATTTCCCCACTTAAAGTTCTGCATTGCTGAACTTTCCATTGCTGTAAAAATTAGGTCCAGATTATTTAATACAGCTTGCAAAGTTCTCAATGACATGGCTCTAGGTTACCTTTCCAGCCTTATCTAAAATCACCCACTATACCAGCTGACAGGGTTAAATCGCCAGAGAAGTGATGATAATAAAACAGAAAATAGAAATAGATCAAAATATCAGTTATCAGATGAAGGCCTTACGTGATTAATATGTTTTAGAAATTAGATAATAAGTCAGATGTGGAGGTGTAGGCCTATAATCCTAGTACTTGGGAGGCTGAGACAGGGGATGACAGGTTCAAGGCCAGTCTCAACAACTTAGCAAGACTCTGTTTCAAAATAAAAAATAAATTTAAAAGATAGGACTGGTGGTGTAGCTTGGAGTAGAATGTTCCTGGCTTTAATCCCCAGTACCCCTCTCAAAAAAAAAAAAAAAAAGAGCTGGGCATGGTGGTGCATGCTTGTAATCCCAGTACTTGGGAGGCTGAGACAGGATGATCACAGGTTTGCGGCCAGCCTCAGCTACTTAGTGAGGCCCTTTGCAACTTAGCAAGACCCTGTTTCAAAATAAAGAATAAAAAATAGGGATGGGGGTGTAGCTTGGAGGTAGAATGCCCTTGGGTTCAATCCCCAGTACCTCAAAAAAAAAAAAGATAAAGAAATTAGATACTAAGACATAGAATTTTAACAAAACACTGGAAACAATAAAGAATGATTCTGATATTAGTAATGGAACCAACATGTGACCCAGCTAAACCATTCCTTGGCATCTTCCTAAAATAATTAAAGTCAGAATATTACAGCAATACATGCATCACAATTCACAATAGCCAAGTTATAGAGCCAACCTAGGTGTCCATCAACATATAAATGGATAAGAAAATGTAGTATATATACAGAATGGAGTTTTACTTAGCCATGAAAAAAAGGAATAAAATTATGTCATTTTCAGGAAAATAGATGGAACTGGGGAACATCATACTACGCAAAATAAGCCAGACTCCGAAAATCAAGGTCACATGTTTTTCTCTCATATGTGGAAACTAGAGAGAAAAAAAGAAAGAAAGGGGTCCTAATGAAAATTAGGAGAGAGACCAGTAAAGCAGTGAAAGGGAATCAGGGGAAAGAATAGAGGGAAAGAGGGGGAATGGGGAAGAAAACAGACCAAATAATGTTATGTGCATATGTGTATGTATCACTATGACTCTCACTATCATTTACAATTATAATGCACTAATGAAAAATTTAAAATATGATTTAAATGGAAATTCTAGAACTGACAAAAATGTAACAACCAAAATTAAGAATTAAATATATGTGTTTAGCAAAGTTTAGATACGCTGAAGAGATGATTGGTAAACTTGAAAACAGTCCTGAAAAAGATAAGTAACTAGAATGAAACCTGAGAGAAAATGATGAAAGATCCTGGGGCGAGGTCATGAGAGAGAAGCAGGACATAGACACGGGGCATTCGCATCTCGGAAAGAAAAACAATTTATGGGGCAGAAACAAACTTTAAAAAATAATGACTTCTGAGCGGGTGTGGTGGCGCATGCTTGTAATCCCAGTACTTGGGAGGCTGAGACAGGAGGATCACAGGTTCGAAGCCAGCCTCAGCAACTTAGTGAGGCTCTCAGGAACTTAGTGAAACCCTATTTCCAAATAAAAATATATGAAATCTGGCTGGGGGTGTAGCTCAGAGGTAGAAGGCCCCTAGGTTCCAGCCCCAGTACCACACAAAAAAAAAGAATGACTTTTGACTGCCCAACAAGTCAGAGATTCAAGAGCACTGCAGTGCTCAAACAGGAGAAAAACCAAGCAATTACAAACCCACACTCAGGTGTGGCACGATAAAACTGCTGACAAAAACAAAGAGAGGATATTAAAATCTCCCAAAGCGAAAGACTCCAAACAAACCAACAGGTAAAAAAAAAATAGCTAGTGGAAAGTTGGTTTTACTTTTCAACTTTAGGAAATGGGAAATGCCAAAAACCATTGGGTTGGGGCCAGATGTGGGTACATGCCTATAATCCCATCCACTCAGGAGGTTGAGGCAGGAGGGCCACAAGTTCAAGGCTAGCCTGGGCAACTTAGAGAGACTGTCTCAAAATAAAAAATAAAATTTAAGAAAAATGGCTGGGGATGTATCTCAGGGGTAGAGCACTCCTGTGTTCAATCCCCAGTACCAAAAAAAAAAAAAAAAGGCAAGCAGTGAGTTGGTGTAGTTGTATTTTGGTTAGCTCTTATCTGCTCCATCTGTTTTCTCTGAGAAAGCAAAATCCTCACGCCTAGGGGATGTCAGTGTGCCTTGCTCCCTGAAGATGCTGGACAGAGACGTGCTTTAGTGTTAGCTCACTAGTGCGATCTGCAGGTGTTGTGCAGTACCACTGCTCCCTAAAAAAGTTCTGGAAGCACCTTGGGATGTTTATATCCATTTTTATCACTACCTAATGTTATTTTGAATCACAAAAGAGGAAATAAAAATAATGATGGAGAAGTCTGTGATTTATACAGGATATGTGATGATGTTATAGCTATTCACGTCACTGAAATGCACTTCTTGGTAACCCTAGTAAATACTAATTTATCACAAAGATTCCAATAATTAAACTCTCTCAAAATACTTGTCTTCTTCTCTTAGATATTCATGAAGTTCCACTCCTCAACTTTTTCTCTCACTTCTCTTCAATGGGAGTCCATTCTCAGTTTATCCCTCCCTCATGAAACAGGGCTCATGCCAGCAACCTTAATGCAACACTTCCTCTAGACCACTCGGCATTGTACTGCTAGATGGAATTAGTTACAACTTCCTCAGATCTCTCAATATTTTATTTGTACTACCATTAGTTCTCACACTTTTTTATGTATTATACTGTAATTAATTGCTGAAATGTCTTTCTTCGCTAATTTATAGTGTCCTTGTTAGTAGGTTGTTTTATCCGTCTTTATGTCCTTAGGAATTCTGAGCTGAAAGGTAGGATTTGGAATCATAGAATTTAAAGGGCCTAACATGTTCCAACATCCCACCCATTATAGGAATCCCTGGTATGACACAACTGACAGATGTTTCTGATCTCCTTCCACACCCGCAGCGGCAGAGAGCTCTACGTATTTGACAGGGCACGTCACTTCTCTTTCAGATGATTTATCAACCACCCTCCTTAACTTCCATTCATCCCTTCTAGTTCTGCCCTGCGAAGCTACACGGAATAAGTCTAATATCTTCTCCATATTTGGACAATTTATTTCTAAGTGCAAAATTTTTTTCTATAGAATTTTGTTAGTTGGGGCAAATTCTTCCAAACTCTGTTGGTCATTTTACTTCTTCTACATTCCAGGCCATATTGCAAATACTCCTGGCATTAGTTTTAATGCCATGAGCAGGATTTGAACCTTGAAACTCTAAAACTGAACAGAAATTTCTCATTTATATTAACATGACTTGAGAGCAAACTTCTTGACTGATAGTGCTAACAGAACTATAGAATTTAATAGAATAATGCTCTCATCACTGGAAAGGTCTCCTTTTATTTAAAAAAATAGCTGATACACCAACGAAATGGAAAATCAATATCAACAATGAGTTGAAAACCTGTATTTTGAGAATAGAAGGCATTGATCACCTGTACTTGTTTATTTTGTCTTTAATTTATTACATATTGTTACTATTTCAAATATATCATCATAGGGCAGAATGCAAAGAGCACTGCACTGTCATTCAATATCTATTCAATATCTACATCTGTAAGCTGATAGGTCATAGAAAAAATGGAAACATAGTTTAATCTAATACTGATTATGACGGCAGGGCATTGACTTCTCTTGAAGGTAAAACAAAATAGTTTGAAGAGTGTCAGATCTACCCATGAAAGGAAAATACCAATTTACTGTAATTGGCATAAATCAAAATGCGACCTTAACTTACATTATTGTATATTTTTGCAAACATACATTTTCCCTGTTGCTCCATCTTTTCTTACCTGGAACAGGATGACAATATCCTCGCAAAGGATGAAAGGTGAATAACATCTTACTCTGGTGTGATAATATTCTAAGTTCTGAATTGTAATGGACATTGTTGCTATGGACCAGTAACAACCACTTCAAACTGATGAGTGGGGAAGGATCCTTCAGGGATGAGACATCAACAACACTTGGAATATCATGTTTCTTTCCCACTTTTTTACAATCGGTTTCAATCCAGTGGAAATTTAACATGTAGTTTTAAATAAAACGTTTGTCTCTATCTACCAGAAGGAAGTATCCCGGAACTCTAACCTTACATTAAAGTAGAAGTATAGCCGGGCATAGTGGCGCACGCTTGTAATCCCAGTACTTTGGAAGGCGGAGACCAGAGGATCCGGGTTCGCGGCCAGCCTCAACTCTCTCTCTCTCTACTTAGTGAGGCCCTCCGCAACTTCATGAGACCCGGTTTCAAAATAAAGTATAAAAAATAGGGCCGGGGGTGTAGCGCGGAGGTAGAATGCCCCTGGGTTCAATCCCTGGTACCACAAAAACAAAAAACAAAAAACAAACAAACAAACAAAAAAGTAGAAGTATAATTTGGCTCATGCTCCTATTATTGTCAATACTCTAGTTCGTTGTTATTAAGCCTATTATAAAAAACTATGCGACAGGATTGATTTAGTATTAAGTGTATAAGAAATAAGTTCCCTCTCTGTTTATGCATTTCATGTATGTAATGGAATGTTCCCATGAATCACAAATCTGAATTCTCAATATCTGAGTTAATAGGACAAGAAACTTAAGTTTGGTCAGTAAAAGCATTTTTCATCATCTGTGCCCTGGTGTGCACTTGAAAAATATCTAAGCATATGTAAAATGCCTTAGGAAATAGCGGCTGTGAAGTCTAGACTTTGACATAATGGTGTTATGCTCTGTATATCTGAGCTACACCCCCAGACCTTTTTATTTTTATTTGGAAACAGGGTTTTGCTAGGTTGCGGAGAGTCTTGCTGTCCTCAAACCTGCAATCTTCCTGTATCAGCCTTCCAAGTACTGTAATTACAGTCGTGAGCTACAACACCTGGCTCACTATATAGTTTTAAAGAAAATTTGGGGCACACTAGATTAAGCAGAATCCCCTTCAATAGCATATTGATGGAAAGCTACCTTGCATTGAATATTTTGCATTCATTTGGCTATCCCATGGTTTTCAATACCTCTTTATGTTATAATCTTTTGTGTGTGTGTGTGTGTGTGTGGTACCAGGGATTGAACCCAGGGGCGTTTTACCTCCAAGCTACACCCCCGGCCCTATTTTTTATACTTCATTTTGAAACTGGGTCTCACGAAGTTGCTGAGGGCCTTACTAAGTAGCTGAGGCTGGCCGCTAACCCGGATCCTCCGGTCTCAGCCTCCCAAGTACTGGAATTACAAGCGTGCGCCACCACGCCCGGCTCTGTTATAATCTTTTTGAATGATGAAGTATACTCTTTACTGACTCAGCACATTTTTCATAGTGGTCAATAATTTATACACAACTCTGAATTTGATTTTTCATATTTAATATATCACATGGAAACTAAAAATTTAGTTGACTAGTTTTGTAAACTTCAAAATATTATATTCTACAATAAAAAGCACTGTGTTTCCACTTAAGATATTTTTCTTTTTAAATAGAACTGAGCCGGGCGTGGTGGCGCACACTTGTAATCCCAGTACTTTGGGAGGCAGAGACCGGAGGATCCAGGATCGCGGCCAGCCTCAGCTCTCTCGCTCTCTCTCCCTGTCTCTGTCTCTGTCTCTGTCTCTCTCTCTCTCTCTACTTAGTGAGGCCCTTCGCAACTTCATGAGACCCGGTTTCAAAATAAAGGATAAAAATAGGGCCAGGGGTGTAGCGCAGAGGTAGAACGCCCCTGCATTCAATCCCCGGTACCGCAAAAAAATAAATAAATAAATAAATAAATAGAACTGAACATCATATACAAGATAGTGTGTCAGAAAGTCTTGGGAAAATCTTTTATATCCATGCTCCTGAAGTTCAAATTTATTTCAATTTGTAGAGTTTGAGCAATGGGGTTGGATTAATCTGAATTTAGATTGCATTTAAGATTTTTATTACATACCAACTCTGTACCATGGGCAAATTACTTAATAAGGCCTGATTTTTATTATGTTATAAAAATAGAATTATTGATAGTACTTGCCTTATAGTGTTTGTAATTCTGAAAATCTGCCACAATAGTGTATATGTAAAGTATCATAGAAATTAATGAAAATTGGTATCTATGTTATCTTCATAAATTACTACTAGAGTGAACTATAGATAAATAATTATTGCAGAATAAATCATTGGGAAAATACAGACTGATTAGTTACATAAATGTTCAAAACTGTGGTACATAGAAAAACTATAAATTGAATCGAAGGGAAAACTTTTCAACATATACTGCTGATAAAGAAGCAATATCCTTGATATGCAAAGAGTTCTTAAAAATCAATAGCAGATTTCTGACAGGAATTCCAAAAGAATTAAATAAGGAAAGCCCAAGTTGGGACAACTAGATAGGCACATACAAAATAATAATACTTCACACTATATCCCAAAAGTTAATTCAGCCAGGCATGGTGGTGCATACTTGTAATTCCACTATTTGGAAGGCAGACACAGGAGGATCTCAGGTTTGAAGCCAGCCTCAGCAGTTTAGCAAGACCCTCAGCAACTTAGTGAGACCCTATTTTAAAATAAAATTTAAAAAAAGAAGGGCTGGGAGTGTAGTTCAGAGGTACAATGCCCCAGGTTAAATCCTCAATACAAAAAAAAATAATTCTAAATAGAGCAAACAGTAAATATAAAAACTAAAATTTTGTAGGGTGTGGTGGTACATGCCTATAATTCTAGTGCTTGGGAGGCTGAGACAGGAGGATCACAGCTTCAAGACCAACCTGGGAAACTGAGCAAGATCCCATCTCAAAATAAAAAATAAAAAGGACTGGGGGTATAGCTCAGTGGTAGAGCACTTCTGGGTTCAATCACAAGTACCACACACAAAAAATGAAAGAACTAAAACTACAAAATTCTTAGAAGAAAACATAGGGGTAAATATTCATGACCTGGGTTTCCTAGATATGACAACAAAATCATAAGCATCCAAAGAAAAATTAATAAATTAAATTTCATCAGTGCTGTAGAGGACAATATCAAGAAAGTGAAAAGACACCCCACGCATTGGGCAAAAATATTTGTAAAGCATGTATCTCATAAAAGTCTGGTATCCAGACTGTATAAAGAACTTTTACAACTTTATAATTAAAAAGACAAATAACTCAATTAAAATAGGCAAAAGATCCAAATTCATATTTCTTCTAATAAAATATGCAAATGGCTAATGAAGACATCAAAAGATGCCCAACATCATTACTCCTTAGGGAAATGCAAATCGAGCCCAAATGAGATGCCACTTCACACCCACTAGGAGGGCTGTGATAAAACACATGAACAATAAGTGTTGGTGAGGTTATGGGGAAATTGGAGCCTTCATGTATGGTTGCCTAAGTGTAAAATGGCACAATGTTTTGAAAAGTTTGGTAGAAATTTGCCATACAGTTACCATGTGAATCAGTAATCGCATTGACCCCAAAATTCAAAAAAATATGCTCACACAAAAACATGTGGTATGGTCATAGCAATATTATTCATTAAGACAAAAATGAAAATAACCTAATTGTTCATCAATTGATAAACCAATAAACAAAAACATGTTTATTTATATATCTGGGTATCTATAATTCTATCAGTTTTCACTTCATGTTTTTTGAACCCCTATTGTTTTTAGAGCTATTATTAGGAACACACAATTTTTTGTTTGTTTGTTTTTTACCTTTTTTATATGCTTTTAGATGCATTATAGTCTTACATCATAATGTAAATCATGTTGACAGTGGCATACATGCACACAGCACTTGGTGCCTCCCCCGCTTCCCCATTTCCCCCCTTCCCAGTACAGAATACTGAGACTGACGTTGGTTATATACATATGTACACATAGTCGATGGTAGTATTTCCATTAATGAACCTCAGTCTTCCCCACTCCCCTTCCCTTAGACCACCTCCCTGCTCTGCTGAGGTTTCTCCTCCATTGACTAGAGTCCCTCTGGTATCCCAATTACTCCCTAGCTTGTGCATATTAGAGAAAACATATCACCCTTCACTTTCTGTGACTGGCTAATCTCACTTAACATAATGTTCTCCAGGCCCTTCAATTTTCTTGCAAATGACATAATTTTGTTCTTCTTTATTGCTGAGTAGAATTCCATTGTATGGATATCCCATAGTTTTGTAATCCATTCATCTGTTGATGGACACCTAGGTTGGTTCCATAATTTGGCTATTGGGAACACACGTTTTTAATACCTTAATGTTGTCCTAATGATTTGACCCCCTTATCATTATGAAATTATCCTCTTTTTTCCTGCTGATATTTTTATTTTGAAATCTACTTTGTCTTATTTTAATATAATCTATCTAGCTTCTTTCTTGTATGTGTGTGTGGCGGAGGGTGGGGGATACTAGGGATTGAAACCCAATGGCATTTTGCCACTGAGCTATACTCCTAACCCTTTTTTAAAAATTTTTGAAATAGGGTCTACGCCTAGCTTCTAGTTTCATTTTTATTAGTGTTAACATGGTATATATTTTTCATCCTTTCTCCATCATATATTCATTTTTTTATTATTTAAAAGGAGTGTTGTTTAGGAAACATTACTGGGTCTTTCACTTAAATTCAATATGACAATCTTTGCTTTTTAATTGGTGTTTTTAAACAATCTACAATTAATAAAAATATTGATATGGTTGGTTCTGAATCTACCATCTTGTTCTTTTTTATTTGTCTCTTTGGTTTTTCATTCCATTTCTCCCATCTTTATCTGTTTTCTTTTGGAATAATTTAAGTATTTTTTAAAATTCCATTGTACCACCCTTATTTGCTTGTTAGCTCTGATTTCTTTTTCTACAATAACTACTGATTTCTTTAAGGTTCAGTACACATCTACTTATCACAGTCTACCTTCAAGTGATAATTATATTATTTCATGTAAAGTATAAGAATCTTACAATGAAATAGTTCCATGACTGCTGGATCAACCTTTGGAAAAATCTTGTCATGTATTTTACTTTTAAATCTATTATAAACCCAATGACATATTGATATCATTTTTGCCTTAAGGTGTTGATTATTTTTTAAAGATTTGCATAAGAGGAGAAAGTCTTTACCCAGGCAGTTAGTGTGTTCAGTATTCCTCCTTACGTGTGTAGATCCAGATTACCATCTGATATAATTTTTCTTCTGCATGAAGAACATTGAAAATATTTATTGTAGTGTAGGCTGTTGATTATTTACCTTTTGTATGTCTGACAATGTCTTCAGTTGCATTGTTTTGACAGATATTTTCATGGGGTAAAGAATTCTGATGATGGTTATTTTCTTTCAGTGACTTAAGGATCATACTTCACTGCCTTCTTGCTTACTTTATCTCAGAAAAGAAATTTACTTTCCTCTATACCTGTGAAGAATGCGACTGCCAGAAACAGGTTAACATTTGCCTTGGAAAGGTCTAAGGGTCATGGAAAGCCATGATTAGACTGAGGAACTAGCTGAAAGCAGCCTGTCCCTCCAAGGCAAACGTTCCTGTGTCTCTTGCCAATGCCTACTCCCAAATATCCCACTTGTCAAACATTGTCTCAGGGGTCTTCTGCACATCCTCAGCGGTTTTATTGCTAACTGCTATTTCAAAGACTTTCTGCAATTGTTCTGTGGCCAGCCCAGTTAAATGTTAACCCCTAGCACTCGCTGCATGCTTACTAGTTAAACTTTACCTTCCAGCCTCTGTGTGTATGCAGTAGCATCCATACCTCAATCTCTCCCCTCAAGAATGAATAAAAGCTGTGGACCAGTGTCCAGCAGGGCCTTTGCCTAAGAGTGAGGTCCCCTGGCCTGCCCCCTCAATATGCTCTGGGTCTGTGTCATTCTTTTCCCCTCATGTGCGCCACGGGACAGTAACCAACATATACCTTTATTCCTTTATAAAAAATGTGTCCTTTTGTTCTGTCTGTCTTTCAGGGTTTCTCTTCAGTGTTGGATTTAAGCAATTTGGTTACTATGTGCCTTAGCTTTATTTTATCATGTTTTCTAGCACTTGGAATGTGCTGGGCTTCTTGGATCTGTGAGATTATATTCTTCATCACATTTGAAATGTTTTACTTAGTATTTCTTCAAACATTTTATCTGCCTCCTTTCTCTTCTTTTTTTTTTTTCTTTTTTCTTTTTTCTTTTTTTTTTTTTTTTTTTTTTTTTTTTTTTTTTTTTTTTTTT
>PVJS01019339.1:0-33816 GCA_004027185.1 Glis glis | reverse complement strand
GCCGGGCGTGGTGGTGCACGCTTGTAATCCCAGTACTTTGGGAGGTGGAGACCGGAGGATACGGGTTCACGGCTAGCCTCAGCATGCGCACGCGCGCGTGTGTGCACGCTCTCTCTCTCTCTCTCTCCCTGTCTCTCTCTCTCTCTCTCTCTCCTTAGTGAGGCCCTCCGCAACTTCGTGAGACCCGGTCTCAAAATAAAGTATAAAAAATAGGGCCAGGGGCGTAGCGCGGAAGTAGAACGCCCCTGCGTTCAATCCCCGGTACCGCAAAAAAAAAAAAAAAATATATATATATATTTTTTTTCTTTTTAAAAATTTAAACATAATAATCATACATATTTATGTGGCACCATGTGATGTTTCCATACATGTACACAATGTGTAATGTTCACATCAGGATAAGCATAACTGTCTCCTTAAACATTTATTATTTCTTGATGGTGAGAACACTCAAAATACTTTTTTCAAGATTTTTTTTAAATATACAGTGCATTATTGTTATCTATAGTCATGCTACTGCGTGAATAGCACACTAGAACTTATTTCTCCTATATAACTATAACCTAGTACCTATTGACTAACTTCATAAATTCCTCCCCATCCCCTTCCCTCCCCAGCCTCTGGTAATCATCATTTTACTCTTCTATGAGATCAGCTTTTCTTAATGCTCCATCCCACATACTACAAACTTCTCTGGCTCCCAGCACTTGCCTCCTGGTCTCCTCTTTGGGTATGTCGTTCGGTGCCCTCATCCCTGGGCCGTGCTGCCCTCAGCCTCCTGGTCTCTTGACTCTTTCCTGATCAGCAGCTCTGAAGCGTGAGGCTCAGCCTTTTCCTTTTCTTAAGTACTCTTTCAGCATGAAGGACCCAGAAAATGTGTTTTGTTTGTGGACCGAATTTAGAGGTGGTGGCAGTGAGGAGAGGTAGAGGGAGGCAGGGCCAGGCCAAACAGGAGATGGCTTCTGAATTATAGTTTTCTAACAACTTCGGTAGATGGAGCTTGTCCAGCTCATACACACCAAGAAGTCCTGAAATTCTTGACAACACTTTGTTCAGAGCCATGTTGAGACAGTTATTCTCAAATTAATTTTTTCTTCTTCAACTGGCTCACTGGGTGGCAATCACAAGTTGCTAAGCCAGGGTATGAACTGACCCCACGTTACCTTCCACTGGAAATTGGAAATATCTCATTACCCTTTCCCTAATTAACACAGAACATGTGTGAGCTTTACTTGGTCTTTTCCTCACTTTTCTGAAGCATCAATGATAGACTTGGGGTTGTAACCTGAGGCTGTGGCACAAGGACCCTGTAGTTCCAGAACTGGTGACGTGGTGTCCAAACTCCTGGAAAACTGTGGCAACCTTTTGTCCAACTGCAAATTGCAATTTTTAGCCAGATACAGGCTGAGCATCCCTTACTGGAAAATGCTTGGACAGAAATGTTTTGGATTTTGAACTTTTCCCCAATTTTAGAATATTTACATATATATGTTGAGCTATCTGGGCGATAGCACCTAAATCTAAACACAAATTCATTTAGGTTTCTTATATACTGTACACACCTAACTTGAAGGTAAATTTATACAATATTTTAGTGTGCCTGTATTTTTTACTGTGACCTGGTCACATGAGGTCAGGTGTGGAATTTTCCACTGTGGGGTTATGTCAGTACCCCAAAAGTCTTGGATTTTGGAATATTTTGGATTTTTGGATTAGGGCTGCACATCCTGAATGTCCTTAGAGATGGAGACATCAATGTGAGCAGATATGTGTTGTCTGTTTTTATGGTACAGTTTTTATGACTAACTATAAGGCGTGAGTTGTATATTTGATAAAGATGGAGGAAAAGAAGGCAGGCACAGGGACAGGGAAGACTGACACCATATAGCAAAGCATATACGTCTTACTAGACAGGCCTACCTTCTCACTGGCAACCACTGGGTCTCCAAAGAGACCAATGAGACTCAAATCTCTGGGGTCAGCTGTCTGGGAGTCTGAATTCCTTCTTTTCTGGAGAGGGCTCTGGTCTGGGGGAAACACCACAGCTGTCTTCTCTCTAATGGTCCCATTGCTGCTTCTTCCAACTCCTGTCCCTGGTGTGAAAGGGAGGGTGCTCGTGATGCTGTAGGGTGGAGTCACTCTGTACCCAGGGGGCTTTGCATCCACTCAATTCTAAGTCCTTAACTTCCCTTTTCCTGGCAGTTTTTGTTTTTCCCCAAAAGCCTGTGGAGATTCATACGTCCTTTCATTAAGCATTCATCATCAGATTTGTGTCAATCCATGCTCCAGGTGCCAGGGACTTGGAGATGAAAGACACATGGCTCCTGCCCTCAGGGAGCTCACAACTAATAGGGAAAGAGACTCACACACAAACAAAAACAGCGTTGAAAGGCTGAGTTCCTCTGGGTTTGGAAAACTTGGCTTTTCTGTCTTTCCTTTTACTCTATTATTATCCTCAAATAATGGGCCTAAAAGGGACCTTAAGTGCTCCTCGAGCATATTCTCTTGCCTCTGCATGGACATGTACTCAAACAACCAGGCCCTGGGACCCTTCCCTGCGTGCAGCGGCCTCCTGGAGAAGCCTGCCCGCAAGCCAGCCTTTAACTGTTTCACCACCTGCATTTCTGTTGGCACGTGCTGCCATTTCTGCTCATTTTGTCTCATGTTGTCCTTGACAATATGGACGGTGGCAGTTTATCAGCTTCATCCATAAACTTGAAGACTCATTAAATCAGCCCTCAGCCTCCTCCTCTCTGGGCGACTAATTTCGGTGCCTGCATCATTCTGCCCCAGCTTCCTCCCACCTTACCCAACACTCACTCTGTCCTCCGTGCTGGGGGGCAAAAGACCCGTGAGGAGGAGTGGGTCCCCTGCCATGAAGGGCTCTTGCTGGTCTAAAGGTCACACAATGAGCGGGCCCTGGTGTCCATTTCCTGGATGTGGGGCTCCTGGACCCCCTGCCTCTCCAGTTTGGGAAGGAAAGCATCCTTTGTCTTCCCCCTGGAGCCCTGGGGGCTGCCCCTGATTGCTAGGGGGTGGCCAGGAACCAGCCTGAATGGAATCCCAACGCTTTTATTCCTTGGATCTGTGGGATTTATATTTTCATCAGTTCTAGGGAAGCAGGGAAGAAAGGTGTCAGGCCTTGGGGATAATTTATATGAGTAAACACGTAAGGAGCGGGGTGAGCGAGAGCATGAGAATTAAGGCCATTTATCCAGGCTTTGATGCTCTGCTTGCCCTCTGGTCCAGCCTTCCCCACAGTCTGGATCACGCCACTTTTAACCCTCTCCTGGCTCTGCTCCATGTTGGGCCAGCACGGGTCTTTGCCCAGCTGCCTTCTTTTGCCCAGACTGCCGCCTGCCTCCCCGACCCCTCCCACAGCCCTCATTAAAGGCTGGGGAGAAGGTAGCAGGATGTGGCGGTGGCCTCCAGCTGCGGCCTGCTCACTGATTCTGAAGGGAAGGCACGTGGGTTTACACCCTCCTCCTCACTCTCCCTGTCTCTAAAGCCGCCTCCTCCAGCCTGTCCTGTCCAGTGTGTCTTATGTGGCCAGCCTGGGGCTGCCTTTCTGTGTATCCTCTTTTCCTTTCCCTTTCTCTTTACTCCATCTTCTAAAGATGCACTCCGCACAGCCATGTGGCACTGGGCTAGGATGCTTTACACTTGAGAGATGAAGTAATAACAGGTGGCAAGAGCGGAGGCTGCTGGAGCCCAGGATTCTGGTTGCCATGGAAACGTGTCAGACCTATGGAGGGACACAGGAACTGTCAGCCATGAAAGGTGTTTGGGGAACTAGTGTGAGGGGCGAGGGGAGGCACATGTCTTCCTGGAGGGCTTTGCTCATGGCCCCTGAATTCCCTAAGGGCTGCACCCCCCTATCTAGCTGGCCCTGGACAAACAGCTGCGGGAGCGAGGCTGGCCGGTGGACACTGAGCATGGCCGGTGCTTGTGCACACCAGTCCCTGGCGGGCATCTGCTCAGAATGTGAGACCGGGCCTTTGTGTGTGTGCCAAGGAGGAACTTCAACTTCTGGCCTGCTTCCTGTTCCCCCAGGACACCTGGGATGCAGCTTGAGTCTCCGCAGAACCCAGGTGAAGAGCTGATGCCGGTGGCCAGACCATCCCTGCCATTCTTTCTTTCCATGAGAGGCAGGTGCATTGCAACAGAGATTGGACTGAAGAGGGAAGACAGCCCTGTCTGGGTGGTAGTTTTATGAAAGATTTGGAGCCTTTTGCTACAGACACAAAGCCTGATTTAACTCAAAACTCCAGTAGCATGCACTGATGCCCTTCTAGAGAGCCCGCTCTCCCTTCTCTGAGCATTGTGATGGGATTCTTTGAGGCTTGGCTTTCTTTTTCTTGCTTTGAGTTATCTGAATGCTCCCTCCTACTGTCTGTTGTTTTTTTCTGCATTTCTTTATGAACTCCGTTGCTGATTTCCAATTTTTTTTCTTTTGAGCTTTTGGAGTGGTATCTCCCCCCAGGTAAATTCCTAAACTCTTAAGGTTCACTTTATTTTCTCAGCAGCTTACTTGTATCTTGTCTATGATCTCAGCCCAGGGACATTAATCAACAGTAAACCAAATCCATCATCATGGGCACTGCCATCGAGATACTCCTCGGGTCTTTGCCCTCCCTGTCATCTTATTCTATAAAGTGGGACTCGATTTCCCATAAGCAGAAGCAGAATCTCTATTTAAATCCAGCTTGCAAGGTCTGGGCGAGCTTCCTATTTATAGTAAAATCCTTTTTATAATGATCTCATATACGGTACCAGGAAATTGCTCACGGCTGGGTCAGGCCATAGGCCAATCTAGCCCTGGTGTGAGCTTGACTTAAAAACATCCCCTTCATGAGCCTCTGGAATTCTCCAGAGAAGTGTTTTCACAGAGTATATGACAATAAACAGGGTCGCCTGGGATGGATTACTGTGGTAGGGACATTAAATTTAAGTTCAAAAGGAATTTCTGCTTTTATCAGGCCAATCTCAATAATCTTTATCGCTTTAGGCTTCGTAAATAACATATTGGGTGAATCAAGTTGACTCTAAAGAGATTTATGAAATACTTGATATGCAAGGTATGGCCAGAAAGTGTTTGCCTCTAGACTTCCCAGGAGGCAGAGAAGTGTGATTAGAGGCAGAATCTCTGGGGACACAGAGAAGCTGGGGGTGCATCCCATCTCTTTGTAACTGGGGCCTGGAGCCAGCACCTTAATCTCTTTGGATGTCAGTTATCTCATCTGTCAGATAGTTCCTACTTCACGGAAGCTTTGTAAAAATCAGTGAAATAGCATATGTAAAGCATCTTACGTAAGCTTGGCCACAGTTTTGGGGTGTAATAAACACCTGCTACTTTTTCTTCTTAGCAAGCAATTGAGCAAAGGGGAGGCTGACTTGGGTAGGTGTGACCTGGTATCCCCTTCTCAACAGTCATGAATTATGATCTTACATTTGCTCGTGTGATTGCATACAGTGTTCTTCCTCCAGCAACGCAGGGTCCTCAGCTACCCATTCTTCATACACTGGGACTGGCCGTGAACCCAGGTCAGATGACCGACCCGTCCATTTGGACATGGACCAGCTCTTCTCCTTGAAGAGGTGGGAAATAAACCAAGGGCAGTGAATGAGACTCAGAGCAACAGATAACTCTGCCACAGGGAAAGCAAACACAGCTCTCTGTGCCCATGAGGAGGAGGTCCCAGGGGCATCACCGTGACACCTGTTTACATCTCTGCCATCCCTTTCTTAGCCATCCATCCCATAAATTGGTGGCAACCATTCCCAGCATGCAAGGCATGTAGATGTTCTAGCAATGAGTTAGACATGGTCTTGGACCTAAAGGAGTAGATCATTTAGTATGAGGGGACGAGGCAGGTGCTCACATGTATCAATAAGAGAAGGGTCACAATAGTGATGTCGACAGAGTGCCCTCCTCGATGCATGACAGGCCATTTCTAGCTGGGAATTGGGAGAGCCCCGTGGGAGAACCCTCATTCTGAGACCAGCCCAAACACCCCCAAATGTAAGAGAACCAGATGCATAAGCTATTAGTGCACCCCATGCCATTTTGCCACGGAGGATGCTCTGAGCTCACTGCTTGCAAGAAGAGAGTGGGAACTGAAGCAAACAGGATTTCTTCAAAAATAACACATAGCTGTTAACTGTCACCTTCTATACTGGGCCATTACTAGACCAAAATTGCACCCCTCGCCCCTGCTGGCCCAGCATGTCACAGCTGCATTCACCAAAACCTGGAGGCGGGTTTTTGGCACCTCCCTTACTCCTATGGATAGACACTTTGTATGAACCACAACCAACACAGATAAATATATGTGGGGACCCTGCTCTGACTCCATCTCATCAGAAATTTCTCTTCTGTAGATGAATTAAACTTAGCTCCTTTGGACTTCTTACACAGGATCATTTCCTCCAACACTATCTGCTTTGTTCTACCAGATGATTTCTGAAAAAAATTATTTTTTATCCCTTGCAGTATTGGCATTCTTGGTTCAATAGGTTATTCTCCAGTGGTCTATTGGTGGTGAATACTGTAAAGAATCATCTATAAGTTCTCATATACTATATTTTACTTCTTTGTCCTTGTACATCACAGGAGATACAGTGTGTTGGAGACAGGTTCTTTGGTTTCTTAAAGATTTTGTGAATGGGAGGAAATCGGACATTATAGGAAATCTCTAAGAGCATAAGAGACAGATGCGACAACTGGGCCCCTGAGTGTTTTTGGGGGGATGAGGATGATATATATGAGATTCTCACCTTTATGCAGGAAGTCACCTAAATCATGATTGGCATCTGTACATTTTATATCTTGTTCATATCAGTCATGAAACTTAGCTTTGGTTTATTCTCAGCCCCTTCATTTTATATGTCCTACCTCCAATTTACGTACACCATTTGATAGATTTACATCTATCTCTTGAAGAAATTCTGATATTATTTGCTACCTAGACATGCTTGGATTTTCATAGGAGAGTTCTAAGAATGGAAAGATGGCAAATGAAGGAGTAGGAAGAAAGAGGTGCTGGTACTCCTAGATTTGGGCAAAACACATTTTATAGGCAGAGTACTATTTTTGCAGATATACTGGTTCTAGGAGATTATTTGTAAAAACCATTCTGCATGCCATACAATGTCTTTGAGATCCAGTGGCCAAGGAAGAAAATCCCCTACCCAACAGACCACAGAGGGTGGCCAGCTTCTCTGCCTCCCCCAAACAGCCAACACTTCTCTTGCAGAGAATTGTCTGCCTCTCTAAAGATGGAAATCAATGACTTAGAAACTGATTAAACAATCCAAATAGCAACTGATAAATGGATTAACCCTCTGTAATGCAATTCTGCTGGCTTTTGTCTTCTGCCTTCCCCAGGTAAGTTTTCTATTCCTGGAGGCAAAGCAGAGGCAGGAGGAAGCGAAGGCCAGAGGGAATCATATTAAAGTGGGTGAATCCGTTTATCACTTACGGTCTGGCTGGTATTTCTGCTCACATATCTTCTTCCTTTTACAGATTTGTACCCTCTGGGACCCTGATTAATGTTAGCCAGTGAATAATGAAAGATAGCAGCAGACATTGGGGATGCCAAGGAGGGAGATACCCTGGTGGCTTAGGCTGATCCCACAAAGGAAGAGACTTTTCTTTTTTAGTTGTCAACATGGAGTGTGAATGTGACAAAGAACTCTCCACGCTAGGAAGAGAGGATCAGAGGGAAATGGAGGTGTTTCTCCCATGCAAAGGGCCTGTCCATGGCTTTACAACCACCTCTAGATTGAGGGTGATTTGGGTGCTTTGTTTCTGAGGCCAGGTCCCAGGATTTGTCTTTACCTTTGTTTGTCGGCTTTTGGTAGGGAAGGGTATGCAGTTAACGAGTTCAATTGCTTGCAGAGGTCTTAAGCCTAAACCCATGCTCACTGGCTCACCTTTCCACCTGACTCTGGTATGAGGCCGAGCTAAGTGCCTAGGACACCTGTCCAGTTCTGATTCTGATTCTGATTCTAGAACTTGGGCTCTGCAGATTAACTTCTCCTGGATGCTTTTCATAATCAATGAATCTAGGCTTTAGGGAGATGAGGCTGAACAAGAACAGACACACCTGTGTACCTGCGAAGAAGCTTGTTCAAGAGCATCTCCAGTGTGCTTCCTGGACATCACCAACCATCGATGCTACTTTATTTTTCTTTTTAGGGACAGGAGGAATATCTCCTAAGTAAGAATACCTTTCTCAAAAGTAAGGTCCAGGCAGTGACCATTTCTCTTCCTCTGGTAACCACTGTATATGGTTTTCATCTGATGTTTGAGGCCTTGGCTTAGAGGGCTGATCGTATAGGTCTGAGAGAAGTTCACTTGACTAGCAGTCCTTCTGGATGGTTTGTTCATCCAACGATGCAATCAGAGGAGCAGGGTGGTTTCTACAGAGCTGGGAAATGTTGCAAAAATTGAACTCTGGAAGACTTGCAAGGCATTCATCACTGAACCAAGACAGCTCAAAAAGAAAACCGAGCCCAATATCACAACTCAGTTCTAACAAAACCTTACATTCTAAAGTTCATATTCTTTCTGGAGTGGATTCTGCCACACTGTGGGAGGAGAAGAGGGGGTAGTAGGAACTTATCTCAGCTTAAAATTGGATTTTCTTAAATGTTTCCACAGCCCAGAAAGGACCAGATGGGACAGTCATTCCCAATAACTACTGTGACTTCTGCTTGGGGGGCTCTAACATGAACAAGAAGAGTGGGCGGCCTGAAGAGCTGGTGTCCTGTGCAGACTGTGGACGCTCTGGTGAGTGTGGTCCCCTCCCACATGGTGTCCCCATAGACCAGGGACTCTTCCACCTGTGCTCCTCTGCCATCTCTTGGTGGTGGTGGTGGTGGTGGTGGTGGTGGAGGGGAGTGGAGTGAAGAAGTGTTGGTGGTGGTGATTTCGAGTGGAGAGGAGTTCTCAGGTCATTTTGATACTTTTCTTCTTCGGATCTTAAGAACCAAAAGTTATTCTCTGGGTCCTGGGGAGAAGGGCAAGGAGAAGGTTTTGACTTGTGTCTGTTCTTTCCATGAGGTGGACATTACTTGTGTGTGTTATTGTGGATGATACACCTGGAGACACAGGCAACATGCTTTCTTGTACCGGATGATGCACATATAATAAAAAAATGTGTTTGTTCTGTGAAAGTACCTGGGGGTAACCCCAGAAAGCATGGAAACATGAACATTGGGAAAGTAGCCACATCTTGAACTGTGGGAATCAGAGATCCCTGGACTCCTGGGTAGCTGGATAAACACACCACCTCCATTGGCCACTCATCCCATTTTCTCATAAGGAATAGATAAAAAAGATCCTTGTAAATCAAGGAGGCAAAGAGGCTAAACTGGAACTGACTTGGCACCCATCCACTTTTTTCTAATCTTTAACCTATCCAAAGACTAAAGTATCAGAAAGAGACTTTTGGTCTTGTTCTTTCATTCTTAAAAATGAGTTCAGGTTTTCACTGTTGTTTTGGTTTTCAGTTCTAACCAAACCATTATTTTTAGATGATCATGGTTGGTTGGCACTACCTATTTTTTCCTATTATTTGTGTCCTAATTATGCCAAAGGACAGGGCAGGGAGGAGAGAGGATTTCAGACTCATCTTTAGTCTCATCAACTATTGATTAGTAGGTGAAACTTTGTTGGTTGGGCGGTTGGTTCCAGCATGAGGAGTCATTTCTCCTTACTACCTTTGGACCCAGTATTGTGTTTAAGCCAGTTCCAAGAGAAGAACTGAGATGAGCACATCTTGGTTTATCAAAGCAACTTGGTTCTTCCTTGCTTTGCAAATTTTACTTTTGGCTCTTTTATATTTTGATGTCAGGGTTGCTTAGGGCTCAAGACTGCCTTGAGTGGCCAATCAGTAATTGGAAAAGGATTTGGTTTCCATTGTACATGACCCTCAACATCTAACTCTCAGGGTACCTGCCAGGGTGGTCCTGTTATGCAATTCTGTCAATTCATTTATGGTCCAAACACGGTGTCTTGTGTTGGACTTTTTACTCTATTGGCGCTAGCTTAGAAGACAGGGCCCTTTTGATAGTGGACTTTGGTTTTTAGATACTTGAAAATAAAACACATGGAATTCAACTCAGTGTTTTTTTTTCAAGAAGAAGTAATCAGACAAATATCTCTACTGGCAGAAGCAAGGACACTTGGTGGAGTGATGCTCTACGCAGGATGTCATGGACCACTATAGTTTCGAAGGATTAGAGAGGGCAGCTTCAGACTTCTTATTGCAAACTGCTATCATTTCCCCTTTCCCACAAAAGATGGAGTACTTGGATCTGATTCATGGGGCGTCAGAAGTGGGAAGTTGGCTTTTTTCTTCACCAAGCCTCTCTTTCCACAGCCTTGACACAGCTTTCCTTTCCCAGGGTCTGTCTGCTCTGTGGCTCGGGAAGGGGGGGCATTTACACCAGCCTAGATATTCTCATTGCAATTGCTGAGGATTAATTTTGATGAATCACTTAGTCAAGGCCTGACTCTGATGTTCCTGAAATAGTTGGAACCTTGGGAATACACAGGTGGCATTAGCCCATGAGATGTGCCTGTTAAGGCAGGTGGGCAAGTATTTCTCTGGGGCCTCCCCAGGGTCCTGCCAGAGACAAGCTTAGCGTGAAGCTTGGAGGAGCTGCCTTTCCTGCCCATCTACCCCACTTCTTCTGTTTCCTGGGGGAAGGTGGGATGCCTGGAACTGGCACTGTAAGAGGTGTGTTGCCACCTTATGGGGAGGTAGTTCTGGGGCCCGGAAGAATGTGAAAAAGTTTAAACATGAGTTTTGCAGATTTCTGGAGACCGTATTTTATTAGCCTTTTTAACCCCTATTTCTCACCTTCTTAGTTTTCTGAGTTACATTTGACAATCTGAACTTTCTGGAGTAACTAAGACCTGGGCATGGTTAGTGCCTGGAGCGCGCGCGCGTGTGTGTGTGTGTGTGTGTGTGTGTGTGCCTGCGCCTGCATGTGGATACAGATCACAGAAATTTCCTCCAGTGGTTAAAGAAAACAAGAAACTCTTTTGTTACCTATCACTTATCAGACTTTCCAACTTCTTTTTGCTTTCAGTGCAAATGAACTACATGGTGTAGGGGTAGAATTGAAAGGGTTCTGAAAGAATGGGATTAGAAGCAGGTAAAAATAAAAATAAAATGGACGGAGGCTTAACCACCTTCAATGGCTTATCTGACAGTAATACCTTTGTAAAGCTGACTGTCAAAGTGATAGACAAACAATGTTCAAAGAAACATCAACTGAAAACACCAAAGAAATGCCAACCAGGCTTAAAAACCAACCGAGAAAATCGTTGTCTGGGGCAGGGCTGAGTGAGCGTGCGTACGCCTGTGTCCATGCGGAAGAGAAGCGAGACCGTGCTTGCGTCTCTTGCTGTCAGGAGCTGTGGACTTCTGGACGCTGGTGGGGATGGCGCCTGTTCCGGGAGGTGGGAATCCTCTTCCCTGGAAACGTGTGCTTTGTCCCAAATCCCCGTCACCAGGTGATGGACCCGGTTAATCCCTTTTGGTGTGACAATGGTTTATTATCTCGCTATTAAGAATAACATTGTAATAAGGTAATGAGAATATTAATAATGCTGTCTGTTGCTTAACCCATGTGCTGATATATTCATCATACATGTCAGCTCATTTGGGAGGAGAAGGCAGGAAGGAGAAGGAGGCGGCGGCCGCAGCACGCACCACGGAGGACTTATTCGGTTCCACGTCAGAAAGTGACACCTCAACTTTCCACGGCTTTGATGAGGACGATTTGGAAGAGCCTCGCTCCTGTCGAGGACGCCGCAGTGGCCGGGGCTCGCACACAGCAGATAAAAAGGGCAGTTGCTAAGCCCGCGGAATGGACTGGGCAGTCAGCCACCCCTCTGACTTTGGTCGTTGTTCCGGTTCTGATATATATATATTTTTAATGAAAGACGACTTAGGTTTCTCCTTTATCCTTGCCTTTTCCTCCCGCCCTCCACGTGTCCCCTCCCCACCATCCCTCTATCTTGGGTATGTACAACAGAAGCACAAACTACTGAAACAAACAAAAGCGAAAGAGCAGAGAGAGAGAGAGAGAGTTCTTCAGAGAGATGGCATCGTGATGTGTTATTTATTTTCCCTAGAAATAGGAAGTTAGGTGGTTTATCTCTTTTTTGGGGTGGGAGGGGGCTTTTTTTTGACGTGAGCAGAGTTGAATTCCTCAGTTTTCATATTTATTGGCAAAATGAAGAGAAGAGGGACACTGGGTTTGGAAACAAAGAGCCAATAGCATTAAAAATTATTATTTATATATGCTAGCTATTATTAGAATCAGACTTTTTTTTATGAGAGAGAAGGAAATCAAAGAAATTGAAGTAATATCCTGTTTAGAAGCAAGCCACTGGGGGGAGAATTTCCTCAATGGGAGGCGATTGCACTTTCTGTGCCCCATGGAGTTTGTTGCTCCCCACGCAGACCCCCCTCCCCATCTCTCCTCCCTGACCTTTCCATCTTCCTCTCTGCTTGCGAGAAAATGGCAGCGGTCCCAGAGAAGGCCGGCCGCCTCTCTGGCCTCCCTCCAGCGCCCGGCCCTGACCAGCAGCCGCCTCCGTTCAGCAGAGCTGCTGTTTCCTCGTTTCTGGATTTTCTTCACTTTCCTCCTGGCGAAGAACAACTTCCAAATGCTGGAATGGAATATAAGCGAAAGTCACGGGCTCAGCAAAACCACCGAGGCCGCGCTCACGGAAGGAAGACTGATACCTCACAGTATATTTCCCCTCCCCTTGCCCCGTTTAGAAACATGTAACTGCCTATTGGATGACCAAGCCTCCCGTATTTCTTCTATTTTTTTTTTATAGTGCCTGCTAGGCACTTTGTTTTATGTTTCCAATAGCATCTCCTGAAATAAACCAAAGCAACACTTGCTCGGAGCCCGGGATGGAGAAGCCCGTCCTCCGCACTGGCAGTCCCACAAGCAGCAGCGGCGAGGCCCGACATAAAAGGTACGTCTTGGCTGACTTGTCTTACAACCAGGGCAAAACCATCACAGTTTTTTTTTTTAAGTTTCTTTGTCTTTCTTTCATTTTCCTTTTGGTCTCCCCAGCTCGCTGTTTTGCTTTCCTGGGTTCCCCCTTCTTAGTGTGGGAGTGGCTACTGGAGTGTCTTCTGCCTGGCCTGGGGTGGCCTGTGTGTGCATGTACCTGGGTGCAGGTGTGGGACTGAGACTTGCTTGGGCTATGGGAGAATGGTGAGCTTCTGGCTTCTGCAAGAGAGAGTGGCTGGGGACATGCCTGGCGGGCTTGGCCTCCCGGGGCTGCAGTGGAAGTGGGGTGCAGGGCACCGAGGCTGGGGTTGGTGGCTGGACTTGAGTAGAAATAAGGAGGAGCAGATCCAGGGCCCTGCATGTCTGGGTGGGATTCCTTGCTTTGGGGACTAGTTTTACAGCCCAGGAGTCAAGCTCAGATTAAAGAAGATTCCCTGATTAGGCACAACACACAACTGGGCCGTTGAGCTCCCAGGACGGGTGGCCAGGGTATCCAGCCTTCATAAGAACACAGGCCCACAGACGCTGATTGATCCCAGTTAACAGGCTGCTTGTAAGTGTCCCAGAAGATCTACTCTGAGGATCCAGCCTTTGCAGACCCCCTTAAGTGATTGCTCATTAAAATAACAAACCAAGCTGGTCAGTTGTGGTGGCGCACACTTGTAATCCCAGTACTTGGGAGGCTGAGACAGGAGAATCGCAGGTTCTCGGCCAGCCTCAGATACTTAGTGAGGCCCTCCGCAACTTAGTGAGGACCTGTTTCAAAAATAAAGAATAAAAAAATAGGGTTGGGGGTGTAGCTCAGAGGTAGAATGCCCCTGGGTTCAATCCCCAGTACCACAAAAACAAACAAACAAACAAACAAACAAACAAGCTGGCATAGTGGTGCAGGCCTGTAATCCCAGTTATTTGGGAGGCTGAGGCAGGAGGATTGCAAGTTTGAGACCAGCCTGAGCAACTTAGCCAGATCCTGTCTCCAAAAAAAAAAAAATTAATTTAATTAATTAAAAGGGTTGGGGATGTAGCTTAGTGGTAGAATACCCCTGACTCCAATCCCCAGTACTGCAAGAAAACAGACCAAAACAAAATAAAATAACAAAAGCCAGGACAGACCCACAAGGGTCTTTCTGATGGTTCCCTGGTACGCTGAGACAGATAGGGCTTCCTCTTTTCATCTGTTTCAAATGGATATCTGCTCATCTGGGCATTTGTTCTCATTTTTGAGAGAACAAAAATAACCCCACCCACTTTTGGGGTTTAATCTGTATGCAGTCCTGCTCCTAGAGAATATGGCATAAACCTCTAATGTTGTAATATTCCTGCATGTGCACGTTTGTGAATATGCCAGCGTAGTTGGTTCTAGTCGGTTTCTACTAAGGGGATACGACTTGGTCTTGCTGTCACTTTCCACCTCTCTACTTCATTCCTTTAACTCAGATATCGGATTCCTAGCCTTATGACTTGCTTTCGCTGATGAACTGTGAGCTTCCCTGTTAATAAAATTATGTTCAGTCCACACCATTATTTGAAATCTGTTTAGCTGCTCATGGTCTTGGAATTATCAATGATAACTTGCCTTTGAACTTGAGATTTTTTAAAAATCCACATAATCTAAACAAATTATTGAAAGGCCACCCAATCTCAGGCCTAATTTGTGGTTCTCATGAGGGAACCAACAGTTTAGAACTATCTAGTGAGGCACACTGGCAAGGAAATATTTATGAGAATAGGTATTTCTTGTCTAATTTATTTTTACTAGTATAACTTGATGTTCAATTGCTCTTGTTAGGGGTAGTAGACATCCTCACCTTTCTCAGTACAGCCCATGTGAGCATAGCAGTGTCACTTAACATTACCTGAGCGTTTTGTCTCACCTTGCTTACAGCATCTTTCGATGGGCTCAGAATTTATATTCTTTTTTTTTTTTTCGGTACTGGGGATTGAACTCAGGGGCGTTCTACCTCCACACTATACCCCCGGCCCTATTTTTTATACTTTATTTTGAAACCGGGTCTCACGAAGTTGCGGAGGGCCTCACTAAGGAGAGAGAGAGAGAGAGAGAGAGAGAGAGAGAGACAGAGAGACAGAGAGACAGAGAGACAGAGAGCGAGAGCTGAGGCTGGCCGCGAACCCGGATCCTCCGGTCTCTGCCTCCCAAAGTACTGGGATTACAAGCGTGCGCCACCACACCCGGCTCAGAATTTATATTCTTTAAAGAGAGAAAGAACTGGAAGAGACTTCTCAGATGATCAAGTTAAGTCTTTCACTTTTTAGTTGAGAAAGTCAACCTGGAGAGATTGTGAGCTAGGTCTGAGAGAATGGAGTGTCCGTTGCTTTGGAGGCAAATGTCTCAGGGCAAAGAAAGGAAATTCAGAGAGAAGGCTTAGGAGGAGGAAGCTGGCGCTCCTAGGTTTACAACCGCCTTGATGGTTAATATTAGGTCTTTATCCACCTTTTTCTAGATAACTGGCAACATTGTTCTGGGTGCTTCTCCTTGGAATAGCTCATTTAATCCCCATGACCACCCTATAAGATAAATGCTTGTATCAGCCCCAGTTTATACTTACGAAGCTGAGGCTCAGTGATAAGGTTAGAGTGTACCTAAGGCCCCACACAGAGTAAGGAGCCAGGTTTTGACCCCTGGCAATCTGATTCTAGAACCCATATGCTGCCTCATGAATGGTCCTTAGTTAAGGAATAGAGTTCCAACTGAGGAAAAAGGTATTTGTAATGAGTGTAGCTTTAAAAGTTAAGCTTCTTCAGAGGAATTTCAACAGCTGGAGAGTAAATAATTAGATCCCATAAAAGAAAGTTCTGATCAAGGTTCTTTGCAGAATAGTAAAGATAAGTCGTCTTCTAAACCATCATTTCCAGATATTCCCTCCTAATGCCTATTAGGGACAAAGAGATCTTTCTTTGTGGCCTTGAGAACCTCAAGAGCTGTGTGATTCATGGGCACGGCTATCTTTGTATGGTTACTTTTATTAAATGAGTATCATTAAACTTTTGGGTTTTTTTGTTTTTGTTTTTGTTTTTGCGGTACCGGGGATTGAACCCAGGGGCGTTCTACCTCCGTGCTACACCCCCGGCCCTACTTTTTATACTTTATTTTGAAACTGGGTCTCACGAAGTTGTGGAGGGCCTCACTAAATAGAGAGAGAGAGAGAGAGAGAGAGAGAGAGAGAGAGCTGAGGCTGGCCGCGAACCCGGATCCTCTGGTCTCCGCCTCCCAAAGTACTGGGATTACAAGCGTGCGCCACCACGCCCGGCTCATTAAACTTTTAAAATAAAAAGGAAATGGGAATCATCAAGATTGAAGCAATCCGACCAGTTTCCTTTGTCCTCAGCTCTGTAAAGTTCCAGAATGCCTCAAAAATATCACCTAATTTTCCGAATCCTAGCCCAAAGACAGGGGAGCCAATGAACTTTAGAACTTTCTTAATTTTCAAATTTAGAAACATTCAAATCCCCGAGGGAGGCCTGTTGATGCAGAGGTGACTATTGCTGTTGTGATGGGTGACTGTCTGATGTTTTTTGTAACCCAGAATAATAGAATTCTTTATTTCCTTTTTTTTTTTTTTTGCGGTACCAGGGATTGAACCCAGGGGCATTCTACCTCCGAGCTACACCCCCAGCCCTATTTTTTTTTTTATTCTTTATTTTGAAACAGGGTCTCACTAAGTTGCAGAGGGCCTCACTAAGTAGCTGAGGCTGGCCGCGAACCGGATCCTCCTGTCTCAGCCTCCCAAGTACTGGGATTACAAGTGTGCACCACCATGCCTGGCTCTAATTCTTTATTTCTGTTACTGAGACTATGTAGAGATCAGATGCTATAATCACTTTAACACTGGGAATGAGAAATCTGCATTTAATTTTTTAAAGGTACTTTAAAGTCAGTAATCCAATTTGCTGCCGGTATTCTGGAGAGCAGAATTTAATAAAAAATACGATGTTCACATCAATAGTATCCCTTTAAGTCTTCCTGCTTGCTTTGCATCTCTCTATGCACCTAATGGGCTGCAGCCTGGTACTGCCTTTATATAGCACTTGAGGGAACACAAGATCATTACTCAGGGAGGGAACTAAAGGCTGTTTGGAGGTTCTCCCTTCATGCTGGAATAAAATTAATTAATTTTATCCCAATATGCCTCCTGTTACATCTGATGAATATGATCTTGAATATGTTCTTAAAGTCTGAGCAGACTTGCGCGTAAGGAATGTTTCCGCAGGGGATTTTGTTTCGCCTTCAGGAGTTGAATTGCTTATGCTGTGTGTTTTCTGAGCGAGGCGTTTTTTGATCTGGTGAGTCGAAGCCTACGGTAGAAATGCCAAGTTCTCAGTTCTGGCCCCAACTCCCTGTGATTTTGTCATCATGGAGCTCTGCCTCAGTTTCTCCATCCCTAGGATATGGACATTTCTTTCCCTGTCATACATAACCAAGATGACCTCATGATGATCCTTATATCATTTATTCCCATTTTACTAGTGAGAAACTGAGGTAGTCAGGTTAGATGACCTCTGTGAAGTTCTGGCGTCCGGTAATTGGTGTCTGGGTCTTCTGATACTCTTTCTTCAGTCTGTTCCAACTTCCCCAAAGATCACATTTCAAAGATTTCTTGAGTAAGATCAGTTAAGGGCTTTGAGGTCTTTGATTTAAGATCTCTTTGAGTTGAGAGGAGGTATTTGATGCTGTAAAACAAAAACAAAAACAAAAAACCCAAACCAACCGATTCCACAACAGAATCCTGCTGGGAAGGAGAGTGTCTAAGTCTTCTGGAACTTTCTGACAGAACTAAGGTAGAGCTTCCTTAAGGGCCAGTGTCTTGGTGGTGAGGTGGGGGGCAGTGAGCTGGCAGACGATGAACACTTGGGGACATGTTTTGGTCACATGCCCAAGTGCTTCTAACACTAAAACATTGACTTATGTGACACTGGTGTGCTTAACAAAAGTGATTTCTGACCATCTACTCAAAATAACAGTATAGGAAAAGCCATTTTGCTCGATTGATTTACAAAACAACAGAGGATGATGGAAGAGTGCTGTCAGAACTGAATTATGAGCTGAAAAACATTGGTGGCAGGTTTTCAAATGATCTAAACAGTGGCCTTCAACCAACCCATAATTAAGACTTTAACAATTTTTTAATATTTAATTTCACACTTAAAAAAATACTTGCGAAGATAATACAAAGGATTCCTATGTACCTTCACCCAGATTCTCCAAATAACCACAGTACAATAATCACAATCAAGAAATTAACATTGATACAGTATTACAACCTATTGACCTTATTCGGATTCTGCTAGTTGTCGCGCTAATGTCCTTTTTCTGATCAAGGATCCGATCCAGGCTCACATGTTGCATGTAGTTATCATGTCCTCTTAAAGTCCTTTAATCTGGAATAGGTAGTTCCACAGTCTTCTCTTTTCGTAATCTTAATGCTTTTGAAGAGTATTGGCTAATCATTTCTTAGAAAGCCATTTACTTTAGGTTTGTGTGCTGCTTTCTCATGATTAAAATGAGGTGCATTTTGGGTAAGAATATCACAGAAATGATACTGCATCCTTCTCAGTGCATTTTATCAGGAGGTCCATGACTCATTTCTCCCATTACTAGTGACTCAGACATTTGGCCTTTCAGCTGAGGTTTTAGGCTCCTATGTGTTTTCATTCAGATACACCTTTGTTCATTTAGTGACTCCAGACTGAGGATAGCAGTATGCATGTGACTGACTGCTCCGCCACGTAAAGGGTAGGATGCCATTAAACATGGGTTCAATGGATTTGTTGGTCAATGAGTTTATTTGCAGTCTAGTTGGGCAGACTAGCTATTCACAAGTAGTTAATGTGTAAGTGCCATGCTAGGGTAGTATGTGATTATTTTTTGCTGTGGATTACAGTAGTCAGGAGTTTTTTTGGGGGGGGAGGACAGGGGGAGCCATCCAGGTCAACAAAGAGCTCTAGACCGACTCACCATTGCTATTTAATCTGTAGACAAGATGTCTGTTGTCAGATAGAAGGGAGTTGGAAATGAATAAAAAGCAAAGCTGGGAATCACAATCTGATCATGAAAAATAGTAAAAATCACTATATGAAAACATGCTTAAGTATCATTCCGTAGCATTTTGTTCCC
This sequence comes from Glis glis, assembly GCA_004027185.1. Taxonomy (NCBI): domain Eukaryota; kingdom Metazoa; phylum Chordata; class Mammalia; order Rodentia; family Gliridae; genus Glis; species Glis glis. The sequence continues at coordinate 14,630 of PVJS01019339.1, read as the reverse complement.
GCTATTAGTCTTTCTTCTCCAACAGATGGTGTGTTCCTTGAAGGCAAAGGTGACGTCACTCGTGTCCCTGAGACAGTGCCCGACATCACTGTGCCATAATTATTTGTTGAAATAAACAGAACTGAGCAGTGTTTCGGAGCTAATTAGTGGAAGCATTATTAAATCTCATTCTGTATATAGTATATAGTGGATGGTCAATAAATATTGTTGACAGGAAGTTGGAAAAGTCATCCTGACACACGTCCATTGGTCAAGTCGGAGGGGGCAGATACGAGGAAGGAGGCAGGGAAAGGGTGGAGAGGGATGAAGCAGAGGAAATGAGGATGTGAAGACAGGGATGGGGAGAGTGGAGGATGTGTCAACTGGGTGGAGGGATGAAAAGCTAAGCCTCTTCGGAGTGACTGAGAGTAGGAGACAGAAAACATAGCAGGGCATTTTCTGTTGCCTGCAGTTGGCCTAGCCAGAGGAAACAAAAGAGAAAATGAATGCTAAGAGTGCAAGTTGGTAACAAAATAGCTATTTTCTAGGTGACTTAAATGGAGCAAAAGAATAAAACTCTGTGCATGCATTGTGTGTGTGTGTGCGCGCGCATGTGTGTGTGTGGGAGATCAAGCGTGGAAATTTGTAGAAACTGAAAGGGCCTGTCTGTATGGTTGTGAGACTCTAGCAAAGTGTCAGGTAATATCCAGCTAATGAGGTTAGAGCATGGGGGGAGGGACAGAAAGATTCCTGGCTGGGGGTGAAATCATGATGATGCCCAACAAGAGGACAATTGGCAGGTGCTCTGTGGGAGGACAGAAAAAAGGCCGCACTGGTTCCTTTCTCAAGCCAGGGGACTGGAGGCAGGTGGTAATAGTCAAGAGAAGGGGAGAGGAGAGAAGTCAGTCAAGGGGCTCAAGAGCTGCAGATGGGAGAGGTGAGACAGTGGGGTGGGATCGGATGGATGGAGAAGAACAGGAGCTGCTATGGAGGGAGGCTTGGTGGGGGTGGAAATGGGGCCTTCTCAGCCTTCCTTTGAAAGCCTAAGTAGGTGGATGGAGTCTCAGCCCTGGAAGCACGGCAAATTCAGGCTGCATACCTGCCCAGGGAGCAATGCCTTGGGTACTAGGAGAGGGGTGGAGGCAGGGGACCTTCAACTGCAAGAGGCTGAGCTGCTCCTTTGGTTTTGAACTTTATTCCCTGCCGCCTTGGCCACTTCCCATGTAGGCTCCTCCGTCATCCAGGAGCTCAGTGTGATGGGGCTCTGTGGGGGCATGCTCTTTGCCCTCAGGAATTGCTTCCGGGGTGAAACGTGAGCACATTTCCTTTTATTGCCTACTTCTTGAACTACTCCACACCAAAGACTGTAATAGCTTAGTAGATTCCCTTTCAGCTGGAAGCAAAGTCTGTGCCTGGTTGGTACCCATCCGGGCTAAACCCTTCCTAGTTTGAAGTGCTGCCAGGTTCCAAGGCTGGCACTTGGGGTCCCTAGCCTAGTGGAGGACTGGAATGGATCTCTTGGCTTGGTCCTGTTTCCAAGTAATTTTGACCCCTTGAATCACTTGGACCAGAGTTAGAGATGAGAGAGAGAGAGAGAGAGAGAGAGAGAGAGAGTGTGTGTGTGTGTGTGTGTGTGTGTGTGTGTGTGTGTGTGTGTTTGTGTATTTTTGTCCTCGGGCCAAATGGGACATCACTTGGAGTTTTCTGGGACTGCTGCTGTCTTATACTATAGAACTACTCATTTCTACTCAGGTGACAGGCAGAGAGATGACATCATAATGGTCCTAACTGGGGTATTTTAATTTTGAAAAGATTCAATTTGTTTGGTTTCCAAGTAGAGGAAAAAAATTTATTTTTTCATTGTGAACACCCAGTTTCGCCCACTACACCTCCTAGGGATTGGAAATCCAGCCGTGTTCCCTGCGGCCTGGGCCTCTCAGCAGCGGAGCTGCCCTGTTCCAGGCAGTTGCACGCTGATGATGTTCTAGGCACCAGAGAGCCTTGGCTGGTTTTCCTCGCCCATGGCCACAGCTTCTTCATTAGCTCAGTTATTAGTTGGTGGTTTTCTTTCTTTCTTTTTCTTTTCGATTCATTTCATTACCGCCGTCCCGTTCATTTGAAACTTTCTGTCTTAGGTAGCTGTTGTGTGCTGTTGTTTTTTGTTTTATCTTTCCTTGCCTTTCCCTCTGCAGTCAATTCTATGGCCTGGGAACTCCGGCATCCTTCAAGCAAGCCATTTCTGAAGAAGGTGAAAAGAAGCTGTGATGATCAGCGCCTCCTCCTCCTCCTCTTCTTCCTCTTCCTCTTCCCTTGCCCGGCCCCCTCCCGTGCGTGTGTTTCAGCCAACGTTGGAGCCTGGACTGTGGAAAATCCTCCAGCACAACTCAGCTCAGCGCGGCAAAGTCTCGACAATGGCCTAAGTTTGTGCAATAAGAAGATTTTTTTTTTTCCTTTTTAAAGTTCTTCATTACATTTTCTTTAAGTGTCTGTGAGAAAGTAGCCAGGTCAGACTGAAATTTGCTCTACAATAGAAATAACTGAACACAAACTGATGAAAAAAGAAAGAGTTAACTATTTTATTTATTTCAATATTTAAAAGAAAAAAGTGCTTGACATTGCACAGTATTTTTGTTTAAGGTACCTTCTACTTCAAAAGTTAAGAGCAATTTTGTGAAGATGTGAAATCAAAGGAGTACTTACTGTAAAATAAGGACTGCATATTAACTCTAACGAAAATACCCCACGTTTTTCATAAGAAAATAAAGATCAACTCTGCTCTCTCAGGCTTTAAAAAAGAAAGCCATTCATGTATGTGCTTTAGGTATTTTTATTTCTGTGAGTTGGATGTAGCAAGTGAGGAGTGATCAATTTTTCTCCCCCTTCTTCTTCAGAAGTCTATTTGAAAGTATTGGTGATGTTAAATGATTCTGTGTTAAGACTCAACTGAAATAAATTAGCCACCAACTAGCAGTGTCCCTGCCCCCACTGCCCCCCACTGCCCCTCACCCAGGGAAGCCCCACTTACCTGACCCTGGAGAATCAGCCTGCCTTCTGCTTATCGTGGCTGACAGAGGCCTGGTTCAGAAAGGAATTCCATCTAGTGACTGGATATATCTCTGCAAGTTCAACAGAATTGAACAGAGACAACTTGGTTTAAAATAATGCGGTGAAGGACAAAAAACCCAGCAAAAATTAAGCAGCAGCTGAGATAATATTAGTTTAGTCACTAACAACTCCTCAAAGGGGTTGGTCAGGGAACCTTCAGTGGAGCTGGCTTGAGGGGCCTGAGATTCTAGAGCTGTCCCCAAGGGCTAGGAAGTCGGCCTGAATGATGAAAACCTCAAATTCAGTGGCTCCTGGAAGTCGAGGAGGAAGGCAAGTGTTCTAACATGTCCTTTATGGCCACATTGATGCGAGTGAGCATTATGGACGATGAAATGGAACTCGGCATTGTGTCTGCGGCCTAGCCGAGGCATGTAGTTGACTGGCTGGGCCATTGGGTTCTCCCCTGAGTCCTCCACTGGGGCCTTTTAAATGCCCATGCTCTTCAGTTTCCCTGACTTGTAAACAGAGCCATAATGACACACATACAACCTAGTGCTGGATATTCTTGTTGGCCAAGGTCCTTGAGTCATGGTGTTAAGGCAGTGGTTCCCAGTCTGAGAATCTCTTGTGCCTTTGACATCTTGCCAATCCTTTAGGTTCCCCATCAAGGCCAGTCCCAGGGGAGGGGGGTGGATATCACCAAGAGTGTCTGTGTATCATTTTGTAGCCCTTTTCTGTGACATTTTCTGAGAGAAAATGTCCCTTGTCAAAATGCTATCAATTACCACAATAATCTGCTCTCCAGCCAACTCCCACGAGATACAACATGTGTAGAATTGTGATAAAACTTTGCATAATGTAGGGTTTGTATGAAGTTTGTGTAAGTTTCTGTTAAATAAAAGTCTGTTTCCAATGCTCCTATAGCATCTGTAAAGTTTGCTTGACCCACCGATGTCATCCTGCAGGAGTTCCGCTTTCACGTGGTCTTGGGAAGGGACTCCTGCAAGGATTCTGCCCGTTGCATGCTCAAGATTCACTGAGGCCCGTTGTTTTGTTTAGAGGCACAGTCTAGGACTGCACGCCACTGGCTTGGCTGCCAGGTGGTGGCACGGAAAGTGAACAATGCCCAGGGTTGGTGCTGGGTTCCACTCTTGGACCCAGAGTTACCGCACCCATCGCCATCACCACCACCATCAGCACCCTCACCATGGCCAAAACAGACTTATTGAAATCCTGGTTATGTGTATAACCTTAACATACCTGTTCAATGTTGAAAGACCTGTGCCAAGAGTAGAAGTTTTGCACAAAAACACAAGATCTAGCATTTGCTTAGAAAAAGGTAGGAGGTTCATGTTTCCATTGCCCGGAAGGTGCTGCTGGTGTGGCCTCCGAGTTGCTGGTTGGTGCAGCTGTAAGATAGGCCCCCTCTGGTAGGCTGCTCCTTGTGTGTGAAGTTGGACACTCTTGTTTGATAGATCCTCTGGGTCGGATAAAACAGGTCACCGTGTTCAGGCCAGGTCTTGCCCTCTGAGCATTGCCAGGTCCCACTGGGGGCAGGTGGAAATAGAATGTGACATTGCAATACTGCTGCTAGTGGGCTCTATCTTCTTTTAGAATGAATGTCACATGAGACTTTCATTTTGGAATGGACAAGTTTCCCAAAGAGTAAAAAGGAAGTTGTTTTCCCCCCAATATGGTACCCTCCTTATTGTGATAGAATATACATGAGGTAAAATTTACCACTTTAACTATTTTTAAGTGTACATTCCGGTGGCAAAAGGACATTTACACTGCTGTGCAGCCATCACCCCATCCATCTCTAGAGCTCTTTCATCTTTTCCAACTGAAACTCTGTACCCATTACACATGAACTCTCCATTTTCTCCCCTGCCCAGTCCCTGGAAATCCCATTCTACTTTCTGTCATGAATATGATTACTCTGGGAACCTCAAATGAGTGGAGTTATACAGTATTTGTCCTTTTGTCGTTGACATTTCATTTAGCATAATATCTTCAAGGTTCATGATATTTCATTGTATATATAAACCAGTTAATCCATTCATCTGTTGATGGACACTGGGAGTAAAAAGGAAGTTTTAGCCAGTATGGTGGCACATGCCTGTAATTCCAGTACTTGGGAGGGTGAGACAGGAGGATCACAGTTTTGAGACCAGCCTTAGCAATTTAGCGAGACTCTCAACAACCTAGTGAGACCCTGTGTCAAAATAAAAAGTAAAATAGGGCTAGGGGTGTAGCTTAGAGGTAGAATGCTCCTTGGGTTCAATCTCCAGCACCACAAAAATAATAAATAAATAAATGGAAGTTCTACACATTTATTATATACTTCCTACTTCCTATAGAGAGACTCAAGATTTGAAACATTAGACCCAAGGCAGGGGTTACCTATCTTTTTTGAGGGAAGGGATTGCACCTGAACTCTTCCCTCTAGTTTACACCCTAGAAAAGGGCACCTCGATTCTGTCAGGTGAACACTCCACCTGTGTGTGTCTTTCCTCATGACTGAGGCTTTCTTTGTAGATATTGTCTTGGGGCTGCTTATAGGATCGAGGGGTTGGTAGGAAGCTGTAGTATCAGTGTAAATAAACAAGGGCAGAGGAGACCCAGGATAATCACATGTCCCCAGTGGCGGGCCATGAGGGCAGGAGCTGCCTTTTTCAAACATTTGATAGTGAGTTGTTGGCCAAGAAGACATACGCTTTGTGTCTTCTTGGCCAACAAGAAAGTGTACATGTGAGCCTGAGTATGGGAAAGAGATAAAGACATCACTTTCCTCTTCCACCTGGATGTGTAAGAGTTACTCTAAAGGGTTAGCTCTGGAGTTGAATGTCAGATGCACACAGTGCAGGCATCTTCAGTAAGTGCAGCAGGCCAGGTGTGAGGAAATCAGCAGTGCTGAGAAGATGGAGGTCATCCTTGGTGCTCAGGCCCAGGTCACCGGGAGATGACAGAAGCCCGAGAGCACCTGTGCTCTGATGGGGCAGCCACTACACAGCTCAAGGGAAGCTGCCTGCAGGGATGTGGACCCAGGGTTCCCAGGTCTTCTGGATTTTCAAGAGAGGCTAAAACATACAAAAATTTTGGTGAGCTCTCCCCATTTTAAAACATTGGTAGTAAATTGAAAACAAACACCAAAGATCAACTTTGTACGGACTAAACCAAATGTGGCAGCCATACACCAGACATTTTGGTGACTCTGGGGCAGCTTTCCCCAAGGGCTGGTAGTCTGGGAAAGGTTGAAGTGGAGATCGGAATGCCTTGCCCAAAACCCTCATAACAGCAGATCCCCATTTTAACCTAGGGGTGCATCAAGTGGTACCTGGACATAGAATTGAATGGGGCACTGGGCTGGTCTCTGGATGGAGCTAGGTCATATTCAGCACATGTTGGGGATTCAGAATATGGTTCTAGTAGAAAACATACCCCCATCCAGTGCCTTTCCTTTGCAAGCAGCTGAAAGATCTTCCCTTTGAAACCCTGGGTAAAGTTGTATAGTTTAATGTTTTCCATCTCACTTTATTTTTATTGCTGACCAGTTACCTATTACATCACATTCCTTCTTCCTTTTTTTCTAAGAACCCAAATCACTCCATGTGACTAGAACTTAATTTGAATTTTATCATACCCCAAAACCAGCAAATTCAGAACTTCGTTTGAAGTGTGTGTGTGTGTGTGTGTGAGAGAGAGAGAGAGAGAAAGAGAGAGAGAGAGAGAGAGAGAGAGAGAGATCTATATTATATCTATAGATAGAGATTTCTTCAGGATCTTTGTTATTTAAATTTGTCTTTTAAACATTTCACATTTTATATGCATCTTATTTCAAAGGATACTTTGAAAGAGAGTTGGACCAGCACTTAACCAGTGTGTAAAAACTACTTGGGTCAGGTTTGTTTTCATTAGTTAGGGCATGGAAGAGGTTATTCTGAATAAGTAATTCATTTTCCTTATGATTTACAAAGGACATTGGCAAATTTTTCTCGCAAAGTCCCAGATAGTAAATATTTTAGCCTTTGCAGGCCAGATGTCCTTTGCAACAGCTCAACTCTGGAATTGTAACATGAAAAGAGCTGTGGACGGTATGTACGTGAATGGGTGTGGCTGTGTCCTAATAAAGCTTTATTTGCAAAAACGGATAGCTGGCTGGATTTGGCCCACAGGGCAAAGTTCTGCTGGCCCCTGATTTAAAGAGTTTTGCACTGTTAATTTGGGTGTGGTGGTAATATTTAGGGCATGTTCTAAGCCTTGGGACTAAGAAGAATCTCTCATCCCAAGGGGAAAGGCTGGAGATAGATTTCATTACCAGCAATGTAAACTGTTTTAAGACTCTATACAACAATGTTTCAGAGCCCTGAAGTCCCCCCACCCTCGCCACAATGTTTTAGAAAGCTCTGGACTTGTTCTTTTAGTGTCCATGCTGAGCCCAAATCAGAATAGCACTGTGTTTACCAAAGTATCTGAATAATCCAGCCATACATGACGGTGACTCCCTGGGGACACGATGTTGAATATCATTCCTTTCTAGCAATTTCAGTTGTTTTTAAGTATGAAAAAAGGCCAGTGGCTCCTGCAGGTGAAGGGGACATGGACAGTTGTGTTTCCTCTGCACGCGATGACTGATAAGGACAGTGAACGGTGCCCCTTGGGAGGTGTGGAGTTGCTGCAGGTAAAGAGACGGTCTCTTTCTGGTGAGCACTGATACCTGCGTGGCTGTGGTGCCCCAAAATTCTTAACTATGGGTGGTTGAAGGTGTTGCTGAGATACACTACTTCCCAAGAACTCAGCTTCTTGTGTTTGTATTCAGAATCACAGTACAGCCCACAACTTCTTACTTCACCTTCCAAAACAACCCAGTAAGAAAAAAATTTTCCTCCTTGGATGGTGGAGAAGATTCCGGACTTCAGACCTACTCCTCTTCTTACTAATAACGGGCCATGATCCTGAAGGGTGGCCATGAGCTAGTGATGCTGGGAGGCAGCATCCATGCCAAAACACTGACGGCATGCTCTTCAGCCATTGCTAGAAGATTCTCAGTAAGGGTTTTGAGAGGATCAGGGACTTTTCAGACCTCGAGGTACCTTTTAGTAGAGTCTATTGCAAAGTTCCCTGATTTACCTCCAGGTGTCCTAGAAAGGGGCAGTGGTTAGGATCAATGTGTCAGCTCTCTGCTTCATTTCTCCAATCTCCACCCTGAGGAGCTGACATCGGAGGTCACCCGGAAGTCAGTTTAGACTAAGAAGTCAGCATAGACTAAGAGGAGAAAGATTCTTCAGAGAAAGTCAGAGAATCCCATGTTTTGTATTTTACATAAATATGGTGTGAGCAGCACACATCCCTTGTTTACCTGGCCTTTCCTTACACTAGAATAGGAAATACTTTGCTGCGAGGTGTTGAAAGTGGCCGTTAATGGTGTAGCACTGACCTGATTGGTCCAGTTATGTTGATTGTATTATTAGTCATCATTTGGCAAGGCATAATTATAGCTGAGATGGATCTGGAAGTCCTAGTGGAACCCTAGCTGACGGGGTCCTGTGCTGCTTTTGAATAAGCATGATACCAGGTTGTGTTAAACTGGGAGTAATATGTAAGGGCTGGGAAGTAATTCTCAAGGACTATTTAATAGCTAACGCTATCATGTTCAAATAAGCTGAAAAGGACTGCCCAAAACTCAAAAATTGCAGAGAGAATATTAACAATTTGCTTAATAGGATGAGCAATAAACTCTTTCAGGGAAGTATTAAGGATTTGGGGTTGTTTAGCATGGAGAAGAGAGTTATGGGTCACTTAATAGCTGTTCTTATATGTATCACTGAGAAAAAGACACTGACCAATTTATTTTGGTCTCTAGAGAGGACAGGAGAAGCACCTTGGGGTTTAGAACAAACAGACACATTTCTTTTGATACCAGTAATTTTAGACTATGGGGGTTGGAGCTGTAGCTCAGTGGTAGAGTGTATGTTTAGCATGCACCAGTCATGGGTTCAATCCCCAGCACTGAACAAAACAAAAGAAATGTAGACTTCTGAGACAGATATGGAACTCACCAACAGGCAAACATTTCTCCTGCATGAGCTATAGGCATGAGCTAGATGACCTCTGAGGTCCTATCTAGATCTGTATTGCTTTGGGTTACAGCTAGGTAACCCGAGGAGTTAGTGCCTAACTCACCACCAGCAAACGGGGAGCCGTGGGGAGAATTAGTTTCAGAACATGTATTATGGTCACTAACTAAAGTTGCATTTCTAGGCTTGTCCTATTCACACTGAAGCAATGGCCCAAGCCTTTTGTTGAGTTCCATTGTTTTGGTAGCATGAGACACCAGCTGGAAAGCAAATGCAGTGGCAAGAGACATTCTCCTCCAGAGAAAAGCCCGGTGTGTGGAACAGGAGCAGAGAGAAGCAGCTGAAAGGACAGTCAGGCCGAGGGGCCACCAGGTGAAGATGGTTCTGCTGACAGCCCAACTTCAGCTCACCCTTGGTGCATGGACTCCAGGATTGCCCAAGGAATCTGGATAGTATTCTCAGCTTGAGTTTGGTTGAATGATCTCACTAATATTCAGAGTTGTCTACTAGCTTCTCCCCAACTTAGTAGGTGTGTGTGTGTGGAAGGGGAGAAAGTATTACTAAAAGACAATGTTTAATTATACATACAAAATTCTGCTTGGAAAAAGAAGTGGTCAGCAGTCTTTCCAATTAAGTTTAAAAATTTAGAAAAGAATTCTTGTTTAAAAATTTTGCTCTGTGTTTGGTATAAAGGACTAGCTAGGCTTGTGCTGTGTTTGGCGTGTGACGTGACTTCTCTGTGGGCCATGACTACGACAGAGGTTGGAAGTGGAGGGAACTGGTGCAGGGCGAATCGCTAGCATGAGCTGAGACCTTTGTGTGGCTGAGACCTCTGTGTGGCTGAGTTATGGCTTCAGAGAAACTGGCAGTTTGTAATCCTGAAAACTTCTTTAGTTAAAATAGGTTGTTTTCCCTCCATAAATGCCAACCTTATGTCCATAATTGAAAAATAGATCAATATGTGTTGACCATATACTGTTCTTCATGTAATAGCCCTCCAGTTATTGGTTTGCTTTATGCTACTAATCAATTAATCAATAATTTATCGAGTGACTTCTATGTTGCAATACTGTGCTAGTTTTGAAGTACATAAATGCAAGGGGATCTGAGGACAATCTTTGGTGGATGTTTTCTACGTACTAATTTTCTACGTACTAGTGCTGGTTACTGAGTCCAGGCATTTGACAGATGTTAGCTGTTAATGCCAAACGACAGCCCTTTGTGGTGAAGATTACTATTCACATTTTATAGAAATAGAAACTGAGGCTCAGGGAGATTGAGTTGACAAAAGTAGTAGTGATGGCTGGTAAGGTCTGATGTTTTCCAATCAACAATTTTTTGGTCCCCAAACCCTCTCCAGTGTGTATGACGTATTTTCTGTACTTGAAGAGGGACAGGTGGTTAGCATATTATTCAAGACAAGACCTTTTTTTTTTTTTGGTACTGGGGATTGAACCCAGGGGCAGTCTATCTCTTAGCTATACCCCCAGCCCTTTAAAAAGATTTTATTTTTTTTTATTATGAAACAGGGTCTGGCTAAGTTGCTGAGGATCTCTCTAAGTTGTGAAGGCTTGTCTCAAGCCTGTGATCCTCCTGTTGCATCCTCCCAAGTGCCGTAGCACTGCACCTGGCTGTCTAAACCATTTATAATTAAGTGCCAAGTTGATGCAAAATGTGAGTGCCAGAAGGTCCCAGGGAAGTTAAAGTAACAGGGGGAGTCTTCATAGCAAGATGAATGGAGTTGGAGTGGACAAAGAGAAGGCAAGCCACTGAAAGTAACGGTAGGAAAAGCCTGAGCACAAGCTCAGAGGTCTGAACAGACGCGGTAGGTGTGGACCCAGAGCAGATGGATGGAGTGGAAGGCAGGTCCTGGACTGTGGTGAGGAGCTGTGGGGATGTTACTGGCATCCGCACTGTGGGGAAGCTTGATCCACAGCAAAATAATTAGGAGCAGTAGGAAGTAGAGGTCCATCGCGAGCTTGCAAGCAGGGCGGATGTGATGTTCAGGATGGCTATGTGCCGATGGCTGACCTGGGCATGCTGAGAAGTTGGTTCATCTACTCTTCCCCACCAGGCTCACTCTATCCTGGAGAGGCAGGATCCTAGCCGTGTGGGGGGAAAGCAGCGATCAGTATTCCTTCTAGATGTTTCATCCCAGTGTCTTCCAGCTTCTACGTGACATTTATCCAAGTGATCAAACATTCATCCTGCTAGTGTCAAACCTGGCTGTAAATGATTCCATGGGCATTCCCCACCAACTGTTTCAAAACCAGGGAAGTAGCAGTAGTAACCACTGGTTTGTAATGCACTTGGGAGGGTATAGGATGTGCAGAGAGGTGGACTGGCCCCAGGGAGATTTGTATCTGAGAGGCCATTTTATTTATTTATTTATTTAATTATTTAATTATTTATTTTGTGGTGTTGGGGATTGAACCAGGGGCATTCTACCTCCAAGCTATACCCCCAGCCCTATTTTTTTATTCTTTTTTTGAAACAGGATCTCACTAAGTTGCGGAGGGCCTCACTAAGTAGCTGAGGCTGGCCGCGAACCCGGATCCTCCGATCTCAGCCTCCCAAGTACTGGGATTACAAGCGTGCGCCTCCACGCCCGGCTTGAGAGCCTATTTTAAATGGGATGGAAATCTATGATCGTCCTCCTGGTCAAGTTGGTAAGGGGTTTATTTGAAGAAGTGCCCTTTAGACTGTTGGGTCACTGAATGCAATGTGAGGAAGAGAGGAAATCAGGCTTATATGCCAGTGTGGGCTTTGTCCAGGTGTAGAAGCTCCTCGTGGTCTCGTTTAGATTCCTGGAGCTGACTTACCTCTTGGTTGAGTGAGGAGTCCTGAGCTTGCGGTCCCTGAGTCCCCCCCGCCGTTTCTATCATCTGTTCTCTTCTCTCCTCCCTTCACCTTGCTGTGGTTCCTCACAGGCCCCTGAGGCTGAGGCGGGTGCAGTCGTGTGCGAGGGGCGTGGACTGCGAGTCCAGAGAATGTGGGCCATCTCCACAGTGGCTGAGAGGGGCTGGTGCGTCCTGACTTACTATACAATCACCACTGCCTCTCACTGTACTCTCCCTAGCAGCCTTGTCAGAAGTTATCTTCCCACTTAGCAAACAAATAGACCAACACTCAGAAGGGCTAAGTGACTCAGCCAAGCTATAAACGTGGTGGGGCTGGTCAAGTTTCCAGGACTTCTTTCTGTTTTTTTTTTTTTTTTTTTTTTTGCGGTACTGGGGATGGAACCCAGGGGCATTCTACCTCCGAGCTACAACCCCAGCCCCATTTTTTATTCTTTATTTTGAAACAGGGTCTCGCTAAGTTGCAGAGGGCCTCACTAAGAGCTGAGGCTGGCCGCGAACCCGGATCCTCCGGTCTCAGCCTCTCAAGTACTGGGATTACAAGCGTGTGCCACCACGCCTGGCTTATTTCTGTTGTTTGTATTGGTGCACTTTTTTTTTTTTTTAGAGGTTGAACCTGGGGGCATCTTACCTTCCAGCTATCTACATCCAACCCTATTTTATTTTTTACTTGGAAACAGGGTTTTGCTTAGTTGCTGAAGGACCTCCCTAAGTTGCTAAAGCTGGCCTTGAACCTGTGATCTTCCCATCTCAGCCTCCCAAGTACTGGGATTACAGGTGTGTGCCACCATGCCTGGCTCATATTAGTACACTTCAATTACATATTACTTGCCTAGAATGTTCAATGACAATTGTCCTGGCTTAGGCTAAAAGTGACAGAGCTTTGGACTAAAAAGTTTAGTTGATAGCATAGAATTGAAACCTAAAATACAATAATACCTATCTTCCCTCTAAGGAAGGAAAAATAACTGGATATAGGCCTTCGGGTCGGCCTCTTCCCCCCCATCATTTATGTAGCACCTGGGCCCTGCAAAGATCTCACCAAATCTTTGCAGACTTCCTCTTTCTTTCATCTGCCTTTGGACTGTGATATTTATGTAGATCTTGTGCAGCCTGGTTCTGGGGTCCAGTGCAAACTGTGAATTCAGCACAATAGGGCAATGCTTCTATGTCTGTTTTATGCACCCACCTGTGTCACCTACACAGTGGCTTGGAATTTCACTGTGTTCCCTGCCTCTGATGGCTGTATTAGATATATTGCAGGCAGCCTCAGAGTTGACTTTGCCCTGCCCAGGTTGCGCAGTTTGGCTTTAAAGGAAGTCCCCGCCTTCCTTTGATTGGCAAGGGGAGAGAGATCTTGCCACCCCTGCTCTTCCCACATGAATTCCAGGAAAGTCTCTGCAGTCTGATGCATTCCCTACTCCCCCTGCTCCTTCTGGTCTCTCTGTGGTGCTAATCACAGTTGATTTCTGCTGCATGCCTCGTTTGGGGGAAGAGCACCCCAGGGCTCCCAAAATGTGAAGAGGGAAATTAAGGATGGGTGGCCAAATGAGTCAGCCAATGCCACCCATGAGTCCCTGGGACTGCTGTCCTCTGTCTGTCCCTGGAAAGCTTTCCCCAGACGCTTCCTCTGCCTTGAACTGGGGATCGCTGGGAAAGAGCTTTTCCCTCTGGACCAGGTGGTGCTAGCTCTGTATTCTAAGGGAGAATAAGGGAACTACACCCCAGTTATTGTAGGTTCTCTACTTTTATTGTCTCCTTTAACAACCCTATGGGATGGGGTTTGGTCTCTTTTATAGCTGAGGAACTGGCCTGCCTAAACTCAAACAAATGCACGTTTATTTGACATCAAAGACAGCATCTTTCTGTCCGTTTTTTGCTTTTGCCCAGGGAGAGGGACCCTCCTGCACCTTCCCCTTCCCCTTTAACCAAGAGCTCTGAGCTTCTGATCCTTCTTGTTTTCTCTCATCCACCGTCCTCTGGGAACCTTAGTTTTCCTGTAGTAACAAGAGTCCCGCTGGTCCCTGGGAAAGTCCATCCAGGCTCTGAGTCCTGCTGCCTGTTGGCTGGTCAGTCCTGGGGGTTAAGCCAGTGTGTGAATGAGCCTGGGCTTCCTGGCAAGAGCATACTGCTCAGCTGCAAGGAGCTGCTCCAAGCCAGGCAACTCTCAGGTTCATTTCAGGTGGCTGTGAGCCTGTCGAGAGGGGAGCAAAGAGCCCTGGCAATCCCAGGCAGGAGACTGTTCCTTTCCCCCAAGTCTTTACCCCTTGTTACCTCATTTTAAGGTCACAGGCATCATTTGGCTGACCCACTTCAAAAGAAGTTCAGTTTCCATCTTTATAAATACCAAATCCAACCTGTATTAGTCAGGTGATCTTGAAAGTTCTAGGATGCCATTTTGGTAAGAATGTGACTTTTTAAAAAATATACTTTTGCCAGTACTTTGGGAGGCGGAGACCGGAGGATCCGGGTTTGGGTTCATGGCCAGCCTCAGCTCTCTAGCTCTGTCTCTGTCTCTGTCTCTCTCTCTACCTAGTGAGGCCCTCCGCAACTTCGTGAGACTCGGTTTCAAAATAAAGTATAAAAAAATAGGGCCGGGGGTGTAGCGCGGAGGTAGACTGCCCCTGGGTTCAATCCCCGGTACCGCAAAAAAAAAAAAAAAAAAAAAAAT
>PVJS01019338.1:0-33813 GCA_004027185.1 Glis glis | reverse complement strand
GGAACTGAAACTTCACCATCATTTCTCCGAAGAGCTTCCTGATCTTCACGTCTTGGACTGGGACTGAATTAGTGGTTGCTCCGATCCTAAGACTCCAGCTCTTAGACCGTTCGACCAGCTACTGGTTCCTCTGACTCTCCACGTGCAGTCAGAACCTGGGACTACATTGCTTCAAACTGTAAGCCCATCTGATAAATCCTTTTTTTCAAATATACTCATTCTGTGTGTTCTGTTAATCTAGAGAACCCTGTCCAATACACACTTATATGCTAACTCCCACTCCTTGTTGTAGGCATCTACCACCGCCCACAAGGCCACTCCACTTATCCCTTAAGGATGGGTTCCCAGCTCTAACACCACTACTTGTCATTATTTTTTGTTGTATTTAATATCCATGTAGACATTTTTCTAACACACTGCCCTCCACGTTCCTCAAGTCATCTCTCCTCCAATGATCTTATTCTCCATTCTACCTGTTTCTACCTGGGATAGAGAGGTTTCGCAGATGAACACCTCTTCTTCTATATGAGCTTGCTTCTCCTCACATCAATGAACAAAGTCTAATTCCCTTCCCATCAAATCTAGGCTGGTCTTAGTGATTTGTTCAACCAATAGATGGCGAGATACTCCTTCTGAGAACCCGGCCTTCATTCTGTGAGAATCTCACATGAAGTCACATGAAGAAGCTAAGTGAAGACACACCTGTCAAAAGCTCCAGATGAGCTCACAGCCAACAGCATCAACTGTCTGCCATATAAGTTTCTATCTTGGGTGTCCAACACAGTGGAGCCTTCAAATGACACCAATCCCAGTTGCTATCTGACTATCAATATATGATAGACCCCAAGCAAGATCCACCCAGTGGAGCTCAGTCCACCCACAGAAACATGAAAGATAATGATAATGATAATGCAAACTTTGGCATAGTTTGCTATTCAGCACCAGATAACTGGAACAAAAGTTGGCACTTGGAAGTGAAGTTTTGTGGCAACAAAAACCTTAAACATTTGGCATTGGCCTTAGAACTAAGTGGGAGGCAGAAGCTCATTAGGGAAGGCTTGGAGGACAGCGAGGAAGTAATTATCAAAGTCTGCAGAAAAGGAGACCACTGTCATGTATTGGTGGAAAGTTTGCAACATTGTCACTTGAAAAATAGAAAATAGACCTAATGAACTGATGGGCTTGGCTTAGACGATTCCCAGACATAAGGCTTTTTGTGCAAATTGGTTTATTTTTTGCCACACTAAACAAGGTATGATCACAGAGAGACAAACACTCTTTGTGGCTGGCAAGACACCTCAAGGAAGCCGCTCAAAGTGAGAAATGGCTTCAAGGCAAGTTTAGAATGTGGTTCATTGTCAAAACTTCAAAAGTATTGAAAAGTGTGACTCATGGTCCTTCTCAGTGAGCTTCTAAGAGTGTTAAGGATATTGTCATGCAGAACCCTGGCTCTCAGCTCAAGCTACGGTGGGTCAGAGGAAAGCCATGTGGTCTCCAAAGGTGGTCACCACGATTCCTTCTCTCCCTGGTCCTCACCTGAAGAAGTGGAGCCTAATCCACTTCCCCTTGAATCTGGAATGGCCTCAGTGACTTGTTTGATGAGCAGAAAATGGTGGGAGCGATGTTCTGGAACTTTGGAAGCTAGGTCAGAAGAAGCCCAGAAGCTTCCACTTGGGTCTTCTGGAATGCTCTGTCTTGGGATGCTCCTCAGAACCCAGCCGTTATGCAGTAAGAAGCCTAAGCCACATGGGGAGGTCAAGTGTAGGGACATCAGTGTCAGCCCCAACTGAGCCCCATCTGCCAGCCACCATCAACCATCAATGCTAAGGATGAGTCCTTGGATTCCCAGCTCATCAGCCTTTGGTTGACCTCAGCCCTGTCACTAACTGGCTGCAATCCTCCAAGAGACCCCAAGTGAAAACAGTCCAGCTGACACAGTCAACTCTCAGAACTTAAAGCCGATAATGAACTGTTCTTCAGCCACTAAGTTTTGGAGTGGCTGCTACACAGCCATAGATTACTGACACTACCTCAAACAGTTACTCCTAGCATGAAGCCCTAGACCTTACCTTCCAGTAATCATGGTGTTTTCCCATAATACAAAGCTCAAGCATTCTTGTTCTCCAACCAGCACTTGGACTCCAAGAATCTTTAGCCTCATCAGGATCTGTAGTGCACTCAACCTCCCCCTTTAAACTCATCTCCCACCCTGAGCTTTTTCTTCCCTCTGTACCCAGGGTCCTCATTATAACTATTCCTCTGGATGTGTACCCAGCTCCTTTAATGCTCTTTACTTCATTATCCTTTTCTGGCAATAGCTACTTCAGTTCTCATTAAATCCAATCCCTCCTCTCTCCAAACCTTTACCCGAACAGGTGATTATGGCTAAAGAAAAACCCACCTGTGGGATTGCAAACTAGTTCAACCACTATGGAGATCAGTGTGGAGATTCCTCAGAAAACTGGGAATGGATCCACCATATGATCTGGCTATACTGCTACTGGGTATAATACCAAAGGGATTGAAACTAGAAAACAACAGTAATATATGCATACCCATGTTCATAGCAGCACAATTCACAGTGGCCAAATTATGGAACCAACCTAGATGTCCATCAACAGATGAATGGATTACAAAATTATGGGAAATACACACAATAGAATTCTACTCAGCAATAAAGAAGAACAAAATAACAGCATTTGCAAAGAAAATGGAAAGATCTGGAGAACATCATGTTAAGTGAGATTAGCCAATCACAAAAAAAGAAGGGACATATGTTTTCATTAATATGCACAACCTAGGGAGTAGTGGGGACACAAAAGGGACTCCAATGACAACAGAGAACCCTCAGTGGTGCAAGGGAAGGGGTACAACGGAAGGGGAAGGGTAAGAAAGAAGCGAATCTATGGAATTACTGTCATAAACAATGTGTACATATGAGATTATACCAACATCATTCTCAGTACTACATGTGGGGGGTGGTGGGAGGGAGGGACACCAAGAGCTGTGTGCATGTATGTTAACACCAAACTGATACTCATTGTGATGTGAGACTACAATGCACCAATAAAAACATATAAAAAAAGAAATGTAAGATTTACGCTCTATGAAATATGGAAAGTGCTTCTGAATAAATTGTGTCTATGTTCCCATGCAAAAAAAAAAAAAAAAAGAAAAGAAAAGAAAAAGAAAAGCCCACCTGCTTCCATGTTAACTGGTCCTATCAAAGTTCATGAGCACTGACTTCCAATGGCCCCTTACTTCTGTTCTCAGTCATACTCTACTTCTGTCGTTCACTATTTCTAGCACTCTCCGGGATTCATCCCATCTCCTCTGAAAACCTTGAATCCCTCTCCCAGCACCACTTAGCTGACATCCCTATTGTCTATGAGTGACAGCAACAAGAAGGGACATCCCATGAGCTGCCATGTGTCCTCACATCCCTGCATCTGGGCCGGGTCACCCACCTCCTGCCCTTCTCCATGTTCCCATCAAGGACCTCTGCTGTGTCCCGAGATCTCATTTTTTTCCCACTCCAGGCTGCTGCTCCAACAGTCCATCCTCCCTCTCCTGTGCATCGACTTTTCCCCACTGGGGAGTCATTGCCATTTGCGTCTCCCACCTCAGCAAAAGAAAAACCTGACATGCATCCCTCTCCCTCTCAGCTCCGACTCTCTGCCCCCACTTCTCCAGACCCGTCTCCAGTTCCTTTCCTGAATGTGACTAGGGCCACAAATCTAGTTCCCTCAGGTCAGACTCTTGTCCCTCCAACACCACTCAAATGGACTCATCAAGATCACCACCACATCACTTGGCTGAACCCAGTGTTAGTTCTCTCTGAGTAGCTTTGGACCATTTGGTTGCTCTCTCCTCCTGCTGGGACACCACTTGGACATCAAGCTTTCCTGGTTTTCCTCCCACTTCAATGGCTCCTTCCCAGTCCTCCTAATTTTACAGAATCTGGGGCTCACACTCCTTGGATCTCCAACAACTCAAGCCCTTAGTTGTGATTTTCAGATTTATGGTTAAAACAGTATCTATGTGTGATGATAACCAAGGCAATGTCCAGCCCAGAACTCTCATGAGCTTTGACCTGGCTACTCAAGCACCTGCTCCACACGTCCACTTGGAGTCTCCTGGATGTCTCGAACCACTGGCCCCCAGGGGCAAAGTGTGGGGAGCGGTCATGCTGGGGCGAGGACGATGGAAGCTTTGTAGACATTTTAAGGAATATCAATATTGGGTAAGGGTCAGTCTGTTCTCATCCCATATGACAGCATTTTAAAACAGACTCAGGGATAGCCTTCCTCCCTGTAGGGAGCGGATGGTCTCATTGCTCTGTAACAGTAAGTGACAACTTCCTCCTGAGACCGTCACTTGAGAGTTGTCCCTGTATCCTCTTTCTCATGCACCCCACAGCCCATTCAGAGCAAGACTGATGGGTGCTCCCTGCACAAGGCAGTGCTGCCTCCTGTCCACACCACCTTCCCAGTCACGTGGCTCCTGGCCTCCCACTGAGGGGCTCTTCTGTACAGCGCTCAGGGCAGCCCTTTAAAATAGAAATCAGATCACATTATTTCTCGGCTCCAAAGCTTCCAGTGGGCTTCCATTCCTTAGGAGTAAGAGCCAAAGCCCCCTCATGGCGTAGCTGACCGCCACAAGGTCTGCCGCCTTCTCCTCCCTCCTCTCTCTTGCGCCCTCAGCTCAGCCTTACCTGCTCCCTGACTGCCCCAAGGATGCACAGGTGTGTTCCCTCCTGGCTCTGTGCAGGCCTCGGGTCTACAGCCCTGTTTCCAAAGAACTCCAACCCGGTATGGGGACAGCTGGAGAGCCAAAGGTGCACGGGCCACCTCGAAGAAGCAGGGTCCCTGTTGAGTCTGGCTCCAAGTGGGCCCTGGTGGCTTGGGTGTGTGCCCAGCCACAGGGGGTTCCAGAGCGTGGCTGGGGTGGGCCGGGGTCTGTGGCTGTTCATCACCAGGGCCCTGTGCCTCATACAGCGCCCACCAGCACAGAGTCTCCAGCGCTGGCCATGACGGATGGCCGTGCAGGAGCCGTGGCCCGAATATCTCCTCCTGTGAATTAGTGCTGGTCTAACTGGCACAGCGCAGCCGGGCTGATGGATGGGACAGGCTGGTGCAGCCTGGAATGCGGAGAGCCAGTCCTCTTCAGGGAGGAATTAAAAGGGATGCTGCCCAAGAAATAAATCTCAGATACGGGTTGTGGGGCCCGCTTTCTTAGAGCACTTCTCCTTGAGTTTCTGCCAGGGAGGCAGGGAGGCCCTCCCCTGCCCCGGCCAGCTTCCAGAGCGTCTGGGCTGGAAGGCCCAAGTGTCCGTCTGTCCTGCAGAGTCCTCTCATTTTGCAGATGGTGAAACTGAGGCTCAGAAAGAAACATGACCAGGGCCTCAAATCTAATCATCAGCCATGACAGGACCAGAGCTTGCTCCTTCCTCCTTCCTTCCTTCCTTCCTTCCTTCCTTCCTTCCTTCCTTCCTTTCTTCCTTCCTTCCCTTCCCTCCCTCCTTCTCTTTCTTTCTTTTCTTGCTTGTATGTGGGATTGAACCCAGAGAAATTCTACCTTTGAGCTACAACCCCAACCCTTTTTATTTTTTATTTTGAAACAGGGTCTTGCTAAGTTGCTGAGGGTCTTGCTAAGTTGCTGAGGCTGGCCTCGAACCTGCGATCCTCCTGTCTCAACCTCCTAAGCACTGGGATTCAAGGAGTATATCACTGTCCCTGGCTAGCTTGCTTGCTTATATTTATTTATTTACTTATTTATTTATTAACAGTGTTTTACTAAGTTGCTGAGGCTGGTCTTGAACCTGTGATCCTCCTGTCTCAGCCACCCAGGTACTGGAATTACAGGCATGCACCATTGTACTGGGCAGGACCAGAACTCCTGTTGCTGACTCTTAACCCACTGCTCCAAGCCACTAGAGCTTCTCCTTGTCTCCTTTAACAACCTCAGACCCACCGGCAGGAACGCTTCTAGTGAGAGTGCAGAGGAGTTCTCTGCACTGCTGTCCTGCCTCCCACCGTGAGCAGGGTTCCCAGGAAATGGGAAATGGGTGCCTCGAGGGAAGAAGGGTTCCGTGGCAGAGCCACACCCGCTCTTGCTGCTGCTGTCACCCCAGTGCCCAGCATAGATCCAGGCATGGAGTGAGCCCTGACCACGTTTGTTGTATGAATACATGAAGATTTCAACGGCTGTACATCAAGTACCTCTGGAGGATAAAGGGCGGCATACTGGTGACTATCATCCCTGAGGATCATGTCTGATGAACATTTCCCATAGGCCAGGAAGGGCCCACTAGAGAGGCTTTAAATGCAATTATCATTCCCAGTGGGGGAATTGAGGCATGGGACAGTAACTGTTACCAATGTGGTATCAAGATGGCCAAAGGCCATCGTCAGGCCCTCAGGGCTGGACTCAAACCACCTGCCTGATATTCCCCCAACTGCTGGCTGCTGGGGTCCCTGAGGTCCTCTTCCAAGCCAGTCTTGGGGACCTGGGTCACATGGGAAGGGCAAAACACTCCCCTCTTGGGATGGCCAGGTTTAGGAATGACCTAGGTCTGACAAAAAATATATTTTTTTAGTTTCTAAAAAATTGATTAACATTTATAAATTGTGCATGTCAATGGGGTTCAGTATGATGTTTTAATACATGCCTAGAGCAGGCACTGTCCGAATACAGCTCGCCTTTACCACCCTACCCCACCCTGACCTCTAGCCGTCACGATTCCAGGTCAAATTTTTTATTTTTTAAAATTTCTACACATGAGCGAGAACCTGGGTCTCTGTGTCTGGCTAACTCAGTCCACGTGGCCCCAGGGCCTGCAGACAGGCTGCTAAGGGCTTGGTCTTCTCAGGACCCTCCCTGCCTGTTGCACCTGCTCAGGACTCCCCTGCCCACCCCCAGCCCCACTCAGGCCACTCTTTGGCAGGATCCTTTTTCCAGAGATGCTGAGGGACAGGGACAGGGGTCTACGTAGCTAGAGGAACAGTGAGGACTTTGCAAGCGCTGTTTCCTAATCTCTGGGGACGGTATTAGAGACTTAGGTTTGGACTCTGATCTTTGTTTTAACCTAATACTTTAGACTATTGTTCCCATATGTTAAAATGTTCTTTGAAAGCAGCGTTTTTTATGGCTAGCTAATATTCCCTTTCATGGGTGTGCCATACATTCTATACAGACTTTGTGACTTGAGCCTTCCATGGATGTCATGGGGGGGGTCACAGTAATAGTCGTGTGTGTGTGTGTGTGCATGTAATGGGCACCTATTGTGTGCCTGGCAGAGCAAGGAGTCTACAGTCCAGTCAGCCCTTCCCCCAGGTGCCTGCCCTGCCTCTCTGGAGGTGGGTCTTTCATTTACAGAGTGTCTGCTGGAAGGTTCTAGCACATTCTGCTCCACCTGTTGGGGAGCAGAGAGCTGGCCTTCAAAGGGGAGGCATGAGGGAGTTCACTTGTCCGGGGTCTTCTAGGGTTTCCAGGGAAACAGGTTTGGGGGAGGAGCACAGCGCTATGGGCTCTGGAGTCAGAAGTGCCTCGTGCATCTTGGGCGCCACTCCTCCACAGTCTGTGACCTTGTGCCACCCTTGGCCTTGGGCTTCTCGCCTGTGAGGTGGGGCAGTGCCAGCGCCCAGGCCGGCCGGCATGGGGAAGCTGCCTGCTGAGCGGATGTTAGTGCAGAGGAGGCCTGGCATTACTCAGGGAATCTTGGCCCCTGGCACCTGGGGTGCAGGGTGAATCTTGCTGGCCTCCCTCGATGACCAGGTGAGCTGCTGTGTTGTTGTCGTGAGAGGCATGAATTCTCTCTGCCTCACCCAGGCCACCAGGTCCCCAGGCATGCTCCCCCCGCTTCCTGAAAGCAGGGGAGCACCAGCTCAGGGTGCTCTTGAAAATAGGTGCCAAGAAAATAGATAGGATCACTTTGCTGACAAATATCCGAGAGCACGACTCAGTGGCTGATAACGGCGGTTCATTTTCCCTGTAATGAGAACTCTGGCGGTTGGCAGCAGCCAAGTCTGTGCTGGTGCTCGATTATTCCAATGAGGGCCTAGGAACTGTCTAGCCTCCATTCTGACTTTCTTAACCTACTTCTTTTTTTTCTTTTTTCTTTTTCTCCTCAACCTTGTTGCCTCACAGTGCCAAGATCACTGCCACAGCTCCAGGCAATGCATTTGTGTCCATAGCAGAAAAAAGGACAAAGGAATGTTCAATGAGGGCCCCTATCACGTCTGACCTTATACTGGGAAAAGAATGGCCGGCTGCTGCAGAAACTCCTGAGAAATCATCCGAAAGGCTCCCATTATAAATAGTTCACCCCTAGCTCAAGGGAGTCTGGGTGGGGGTGAGGCTCTGGCTTTCTGGCCTCTACAGTGGGAAGAGGACTTGCAGGAGAGGTCTGGGAACATGGCAGACTGGCCGATGGACCACAGATCCTACAGCCCACGCGCAGACTCCTGTGGCTGGGTAAGTAGGCCACTTGCAATTTTTTATTGTAAACAACATTTTAATGAGCCATATTTGAAATATTTCCCCCCAGCTTATGATTATTCCCGTATAATAAATTCCTTTAAGTGGAATTACGAGGTCAACAGCATCTGCTGCTTTAAGGCTGCTAATGTTTATTGGTGGCGCCGTCCCCGCTTCAGCTAATAGCGACTCCATCCTCTCTGGTCCTCAGCGCGCTCCCAGAATGTCTCTCTGCTGCAGCCCAAGGCATCTAGCCTATCGGCTTCCTGACTGCATCCCCGCCCACCCCTACCTCCTCCACAGAGGCACCGCTCTGGCTGGGTGCTCTCCCAGTGCTAGGGTCTGACCCTGTGTCCCTCCAGAATGTGGAAGTCCTCAGCCCTAATGTGATGGTCTTAGGAGGTGGGCCTTGGGAAGGAGATCAGATCAGGAGGGCGGGGCCTCATGAACGGGACCAGCGCCCTTACAGAGGACGCCCGAGGGAGTCTTTTTGCTCTTTAGGACCACCTGTGAGCATCGGGCCCCTGTGGGCATGGCATCTTCCTGGGCCTTGTCCTTGGACCTCCAGCCTCTAAAACTGTGAGCAATAAATTCCTGCTGCTTATAGATCCCACAGTCTCAGGATGCTGTCACGGCAGTCCAAAGGGTTCAAGGCACCTGGACTCCTCTGCTCCTATGGTCTGGCTTCTGCACAGTGAAGTTGTCAATGCCCCTGCCTGCTTGAAACCTCCACGGCCTCCCCAGGACCCTCAGTTCTCACTAAGTAGAGGCCAAAGTTGTAAGAGGTGCAAAAAGGCCCAACACGACCTGGCCCCATCATCCCCCTGGCCTTGTGGCTCACTGCGCCTGCTCCCTATCACCAGCCCCTGTGGTCTCCTCGCTGCTCCCCAACCGTCCAGGCTGGCTCCTGCCCGGTCCTGTTGGTCCCAGCTGTCCTCTCTGCTGGACACTCATGCAGCTGCTCCCCACCACTGTTGGGTTTGCTCCAAAGTCACCCTTTCTACCTCTCTTGAATTAACAAATAAAAATGTACATATTTAAGATGTACAACATAGCCTTTTGATATCTATGTGCATTGTGAAGTGATTACCACAATGATCATATCCACCACCCTCTAGTCACTGTGTGTGTGTGTGTGTGTGTGTGTGTGTGTGTGTGTGTGTCTGTGTTGGGAGTGGGGTGAGAACGCCTCCATCTGCTCTCTTAGTGAATCTCCAGCCTCCAGTCCAGTACTAACTCCTGTCACCAGGTTGCACACCAGATCCCCAGATGTGGTAACTCATAACGGAATGTTTGTCCGCTTGACTCAAATCCCCTCATGCCACGCCAGCCCTGCAGCCACCTAGCCACTCTGTTCCATGAGATCCACGTTGAGCTCATGCCACACGGCGCCCGCCTTCCCATCTGACTTATTCCACCAGCATAGTGCTCTGCAGGCGCGGCCGGGTCCCTCTGGGAAGCACCTGAGCTGACACTTGGCCTGAGAAGGTGGGTGTTACCTGTCCCCAGCACCAGCTCACTCAGCACTCCACACTCCTTGGACAGTCTGGGCCTGGGGCCCTGTGCTTCACCAAGAGGGGGCTGGGGTCCACGCCCAGTGTGCCCCCTTGCCATGGTCACCTTCCAAGAACTGTGAGCCACAGAAATGCCAGCTGCTTTCTGAAGGAGGGGAGGGAGCTAGACTCTGTGTGGGGACAGCACTCTCTATTTCATGAGCAGACCCATTCTTTTGGCCCAGAAGGTGGGAGGAGGGTTTCTTGCCCTTCCTCAACCCAGGGGACTGAGCTGGTGTCTGGGGTCCTTGTGCTGTCATGATAAGAAGGGGAACTTCACCCAGAGGTGAACATGGGGGCCACAGGGTTTTGGGGGTGGCTTGGATCCTCCTACTTCTCTGCAGCTGTTGCTCAGTCCTTAACCAGAAGGCACCAAATCCAGTCAACACCCCAGGTACCCTTGACATGGTCTCATCCCTAGGCCCTGAGCAGGGATACTTCTTGCCGGGTTCTCCTTCTGTTAGGAAGTGCTCCCTGAAGGCCTATGTGGGATTCCCCCACCCCCAAATGCTTTCTGGAGCATGCTGGGTGTTAGAAATCCCAGTGTAGGGCATGGCTTGAATTTTCCCTCCTCTCCCACCAGCTGGACCTGCCTAGCGCCTGAAGCCTGCACGGAACACTACCCCACTGAGATCTGGGGCACCAACTCCATTTAGACCAAATGTGCATTATACAGAAGATGGGGGCAGTTAGGAGGGGGCTGGATCCCTGACGGCCAGCTGGAGCCTTGGTGAAGGAGTGGGCCTGGGATTGGCCTGGAGCTTTCCTGTTGTGGAGCAGGCAAGTGTTGGAAAAGAATCATATGTCTAGAATTGGAATTTTCATTATTTTCTCCATTAGTGGGTAATAGCTTGGAGTAATGGAAGAGAGACTTCTGCCCCAGAAAGGAGGTCTCTGCATTTTCTGGTCAATTAATTTCTGCATAGGACAAGCTACATGAAGACCTGGAAATCTGAGTTTTGTGCGAAATCCAGTCTGGTCAGGGTGCTGTGTTACATAGGCAGAGAACAAGTTGGTGATGATTGAAGGAAGTAGCCTTTCCCAGGAAGCAGGTGGGTTCCCACCAGGATTCAGGTGTCTGGCAACCAACCTTTTCTCAAGACAAAGCAGGATGCTGAGGGGTCCCTTCAGGAAGCAAACACAGAGTCACGACTTGCTCCACCTCTCTCCTCCCCTGGAGAGGTGCCAGTTCTCTCACTGGACTATAGCAAACCCATCTCTGCTCTTGCTTCTTTCTCCCCATATATTTGACCCAGAAATTTTATCTCTAAAATTTAAATAAGATCTTTTCACTATCACTCTGAAACTGTGGCCAATGTGACCCTCAAGACCTTCTGTCTTGAGGCCACCTCCCTGTTAATCTTTCTCTTCCTTGCTTTCTGTTTCTGTTCCTCTGTCTCTCACTCTCTCATTAAATACATTTTTACTATGCTTCTGTCATGGGCAAATCCCCATTTGAGTCAAGGAATGAAACAACTGAGAAGGTTCAATTGTCTAAGCTAGAAGTCACCAGAATGGAAATTGGAGCCTATTTCAATGACAGTGCAACTTTACCCAGGCCATTGTCTAGATCAAATTTGTATTGTTTTTGGAATCCTACTGTTTTCTGGATTTACTTTTTTGACTCTTGAAGTGACCCTTTGGTAGATCCTTTGGTAGTTCCCTAGTTTAGTAGGATTTGGAAGAACTGAAGTCTTTTATTCTTTTTATAGCTGGAGACATCTTTATTTCATCCTCTCATAAATCATAGTTTAGCTGGGTATGAAATTCTAGATTGACAATTATTTTCCCTAAACACTTTAAAGTGCTTCTGGACTCTAACTTCTTATGATGAATAGTTTTCTTTATAGTCAGGTAGTATTTTTTCTTGTGGGATTTTTTTCTTTCTCAGGGGTTGGTCTACAAGTTCACCTCTATATGTCTAAGTGTGAATTTAATTTTATTTATTCTGTTTAGAAATTGGGGCAACGTTTCAATCTCAAGGCTCATATTGTTCATTAGTTCTGGAAGCTTAGTCCTTATCTCCTCAAATATCATCTTTCTATATTCTCTCATTCTGAAACTTCTATTATTGCATTTCAATCCCAAGATTGACTTTTTTCACTCTTTCATGTCTATGAGAATAGAATGCGTCTGACAGTTGGTGGCTTTTACAATGGCTGTTGGCCAGGTGCCACTGTGAAGCAATTTTCATTGCCTATGTGTGCAAAACTTGGTTATGATTTCTGGTGCAGACCTTGTGGCTGCAGTCTCAAATTACAGTCCATGGAGCGCTTGAGCACCATTTGAGGAAGGAAGGTGAGACCTGTTTGTTTCCCAAAACCTTCCATTGGCAGTCCGTGGTAAGATTAAGACAGCCAATCCCTGCACAGTGAATGTCAGAGGCTTGGGAGATACCTTGGGGACAATGGTGGGGTACTTTTGTGCAGACTGTCCCATTTCCAACTTTCTTGGTAGCCCCCATGGCCAAACTGTTTAGTTTGGCCATAGTTTGGACCTATGTTTTGATGTTGTCTGTCTTCATTCGAAAAATCACCCTGAAGGTTAAGGAGATTTAAGAAAATCTTAACAAATTGTTCTGCTTATATTTCCCTTTTACAAATACATCAGATTTCACTAAGTTCGTGTAACTTTTAAAAAGCTCTTCTGCTAAATCTAAAACGAACATCCCAAGTCATAGGAAAACATGGTGTCTCTGTTTAATTGGAAGCATTATTTATTTTCTTAGGCTTGTAAGATTGGTGCAACTTTCAGGCAATCATGTCTTAGATGTGATAAAATATGGTGGATATATTTTGAAGTTCTCAGTCTAGCTTTCCCCTCTTGACACTTTTTATTCATATTCTCCATCTCTTTATCTTTCTGCAGTATCCTCTTAATGCTCTCCATAGATCTTGTAGGTGGTACAATATGCATACATACACACACACACATACGTATGAATATATGTATGTATATGTGTATATATGGTTTCCCTAACTTCATCTTCTATTTACTTATCTGTTCTGTTGCTATGTCACCCTTAGTAACAAATGGAGAGAGATTTTCCAAAGATTGTTTGTTCAAGCAAAGAAGGTTTGTTCAGGAAGCACATTACAATGGGAACATGCACGCCAGAGTAAATTATGTGCTGATTAAAGAGGTTGAGGCCAGGAGAAGTTTTTAAAGGCAAGGTGAGGAGGGTTACACAAGACATTTTGATACAGCCATCTTGGCCACAGTGCTGAATGACAAGGGCAGTGCCAGTCTGTGGTTAAATAGGCAGTTGCTGGGTATATATCCCTGCAGAACATTTTTTGTTGTAAGGGTGTGATGGCCTTTGTGCAAGGTTGTAGTTCTGGAAGAGTCTTTTGTTACAGTTATTATCAGGTGTTGTGCATGTGACCACTGACTAGAGAACCTCCTGGTTTCGTTTATTTATTTGTTAGGGCTTGACACAAGTGACTCCATTTCGATACTGACAATCTTCACATCTGTTTCCCTGAGTAGAAGAGACAAGCTATGAGGGCAGGGACTTCAGTGTGTTCTTTTCACGTCTAGCACCTTCCAGGCAGCTGGTATCTGCCACCCAGCAGGTGTTCATTGAAGGCTTTGGGGTGTGTTGACTGAATTGCTCAGTTGCTTTTCAGAAAGAGTCAACGAACTTATGCTTTTGCAGTACTTTTTTTTATTTTAGGAAGGCTGTATTTTTATTTTCAAAAATTTAATAGATTATTTTTGTTTGCATCCACCCTCATTTTATTTACCTAACATTTTGATTTTTGATTTCTCTACTTCCCCTTTGTAATGGAAGCTATTGCTTGTTTTCCCTCTGTGCTTCATAAGTGCATTGGTTATAAAATCTTCACTGGGCTGCTCCTCATGGTTGCTTTTGCACACTGTGAGTTCATGTTATCTGTCCACTCTGGGTTTCATAGGTTGGCATTTTTAGCATTTATTTTGGACCTACGTTTTGAGATTTTGGTTTCCAAGTCTATTCTGTAAGAGAGGCCTTTTGCTTTTTTGTGCTTTGCTCTTCTGAGCTCCCTCCTTCCCATCTACAGGTCTTCTGATGGCTCCCACTGGCCCACAGTCCCATTTTCAGAACCAGTCCTCTGGACAGCGCCCAGGCTCTGGTATCCTTGTTGGGAGATGCTGAGGATTCTGGGTTCCTGGATGCAAGGTTGCCTGGTGTCTTTCTGCCTCCATATCCTCACAGCTAATGCCATACCATCAGTAAGTATCTGCTACAAACTTTTCCTTGGCTTCCTCTTATGAGCTGGTAAAGGAGATCCCATCTTCTGGGGGGAGCAGGGAGCCTGGCTCCAATGCCTATCCCTGTGTGGTACTTTTGGTCTCCATCACGTCCTAGGAGCGGGCCACCCACCACTGCCAGTGCCTGAAGTCTGGTCAGCCAGGGCTGCAGCCTGGGCAAGGTTGTACTTTAGCTTCTCCTCTGGTCCCCGGAGAGGCTTACCATTGTTTGATGGTTTTCTGTCTTAACCTGGATATGTGTTTCTCATTTTTGCTTCTCATATTTTATCTATCATTCAGTGCTCAGAACAGAGACGTGTTAAGTTCTCTATCTTTCTCAGAGGCTGACTTCCTGGAAGGCTCTGGCCAAACCATGCTTGTCTCATCTTTTTGGACCTGCCTCTCTCACCGAGAACTCTGGGAGACAGGTGAGACACTGTCACTGCCATTCTCGGGGCCCTGGGTGGACTCGACATGGACTGCGGTCACCATTCACATTTGTGGGATCATTCAGGAAGTCCTACTGCACACAGCAGAGAGGATGGACTTGGGACAGAAGTGGTCTGGGGTTCAAACCTTGGCGGAGCCACTTCCTAGCTGGGTGACCTTGGAACAAATGATACCCCCCTCTCTGCTTAGCCATGGTCCCCTGGGTGATGACCATATATCTCAGGTTGTTGTGAGACTCAGGTCTGGTGTTCTTCTTTCTGGGGTGCCTGGCTGGCTGTAGGGCTCTAGACCACCGCATTAGCGGCCTTCCCAACCCTCACAGCTCTGCGATGGATAAGGGGTGGATGGCACAGGGTACCCAGTCAAGTTTCCTCTTTCAATTAAGAGACACATGTTAGAAAGGTCATGATTTATATTGAAAATCCATTGGTATCATGCCAGAGATTAATTTCAGCCTCGGGAGTGAATGTATGGAGAACAGAGTCCCTCATGGAGGCTCGAGCAGAAAGACTGGAAGCAAGTCATCGGGCAGCCAGTTTGCAGCCGGGCTTAGGAGGCTGCAGAGAAACGGATCTGGGTAATTTATGCATCTCTGTGTTGCAATCTGGCCTTATGAATATAAATACCCACGAATGTGGATTGTCCTTGATAATTGCTTGCAATGTCATCTTTTTAATGAAAATTAAGTGCTTCGGTAGCACTAAGTAGGAGCTTTGCTGACACTTTTAATTGCTGCCCTGGGTGCTGATAACCGTGTTTAAAAGCAAGCAAAACCTGGGAGAATTGGATATGGCTCCATTTAAAACCGTGGGCCCCATTAACTTTAAAGAAAGAAATGTTTTCTGAGTTACTTTGTGTGTTGTACCTCCCTTTATTTTACCTCCAAGGGATGGTATGAATTAATTATTACACAATCTGTTTCGTAATCCAGACTTCCAAGTGACATGCTACCTGGAACCAGGTCCCCTTGCTCACCGAAGCTTCCCTTGAAGCTGATTAAACCTGTGAGTGCGGAGCAGGTGGTTCTTAGTCTCCGTGCACTGGGAGGTCATGGTCAGGCTTCAGAAAGGTCTACGTGAGTCTAGTGATGTTTTGAGATGTCTCTGGATGACTGGAGGCTGGGAGGCTGGTAACTGGAGGGCGAGGCATTGACTGAGCAGGGGATATCAGGAGCTTGCACAGGGCGAACGTCATGAAGCTGCAGAGAAGGGGGTGGACTGGGCTGGGGCCATGCTGTCCCCTCTCAACAAATGGACAAACTGAAAGCAAGTAACAGCAGCAACAAGAATTTCATATCAGTTTTCTATTTGCTGCTGTAACCGACGGAGTGGCTTTGAACAACACAAATTTATCTTCTGACAGTACAGGAAGCCAGAAATCCTCTAGACAGAAGTCCAGGTGAGCTGGGTGCCATTGTACATGCCTGTAATCCCAGTATTTAGGAGGCTGAAAGAGGAGGATTGCAGGTTCAAGGCCAGCCTCAGCAATGTAGTGAGACTTGGCAACTTAGCAAGGCCTTGTTTCAAAATAAAACTAAAAAGGGCTGGGGTGTAGCTCAGAGGTATAATGCACCTGGGTTCAATCCCCAGTACTACTACTACTACTACTACTACTACTACTACTATTACTAAATAGTGATGATGATGATGAGAATAAAATAATAATAATAATAATAATAATAATAATAATAAAGTCCAGGTGAGCAGGACTGGTTTCCCAGCTGCAGGTTTTAGGAGACCAGTCTCCAGCGGTTGGACCCCCTGGCCTCCACTTCGGAGAGTCATTAAGTAGAATCCCTTTCCTTGCTCATCTGGGTTGTTGGCAGAATTCAGTTCCTTGTGGTTGTAGGGCTGAGGTCTGCTTCCTTGCCGGCTGTCAGCTGGGCTTGTTCTTAGCTTCGAAGGCCACCTGCGTCCCTTCCCCTGTCCTCGATACCAGCAGTGAAAGGTTGTTTCTGTCACTCTCTGAGTCTCTCTAACCACCGCCTCTCCCTTATCTCACTAACTCTGGCCAAAGAAAGTTCTCTGCCTTTGCGATTAGATTGCACTCACTCAGATAATGCAGGATGATCTTCTATTTCAAGATGGTCCCCTTAGATCTGCCAAGTTCCCTGTTGCCTGTGTCATGCATATTCACAGGCTCAGAAGGTGTGGACATCTTTCCAGGGGCACAGTCTGTCTACTGCAGTACAGAACATAACCAGGAGGCAGTATTTATTTGTTCCTTGTGCCAACAGTTATTGAGCACCTAGTAGGTGCCAAGTTTATGCCAGGCTGAAAGGACAGCCCCGTCTTCAAGTCCACTCAGTCGAGTGCGGGGTCCTTGGAGGGAGGCACACTGATCAAAGGCAGAGACCTAGAATCCAGGGTGCAGGTGAGCTGGCGCCTGCAGGGTGGAGGCCAGGACCAGCACTGGGCCAGGAGTCGGTCCCTGTGGGGTCAGATGACTGGTGGAACATTCCAGGCCTGCTTTGCTCCAGGGGGAGTTTGCATGGCCCCCACATGCCTTCAGACACTTGTGACTGACATCAGAGCCAGAGGGCCTTTAGCAATTATTTAGTTCCAAACTTTTCGAAAGAAATCTCTTCAGGAGGTAGAAAATAGGTGGTTTAATCTATTTATTTATTTATTTATTTATTTTTTTTTGCGGTACCGGGGATTGAACCCAGGGGCATTCTACCTCCGCGCTACACCCCCGACCCTATATTTTATACTTTATTCTGAAACTAGGTCTCACGAAGTTGCGGAGGGCCTCACTAGGGAGAGAGAGAGAGAGAGAGAGAGAGAGAGAGAGAGAGAGAGAGAGACAGGGAGAGAGAGAGAGAGAGAGAGAGAGAGCGAGCGCTGAGGCTGGCCGCGAACCCGGATCCTCTGGTCTCTGCCTCCCAAAGTACTGGGATTACAAGTGTGCACCACCATGCCTGGCTTAATTTATTTTTAAAACAGGTGGTTTTATTTTATTTTATTTTTCATTTTTTGGTACAGGGGATTGAACTCAGGGGCATTCTACCTCCGAGCTACACCCCCAGCCCTATTTTTTAATTTTTATTTTGAAACAGGGTCTCCTTAGGTTGATGAGAGTCTCACTACTTGCTGAGGCTGTCCTCAAACCTGCAACCCTCCTGTCTCAGCCTCCCAAGAACTGGGATTACAAGCGTACACCACCACAGCCGGCTAACAGGTATTTTTTAGAAGAGCAGTTCGGTTGTAGTTGGGGGTGGGGGGCCCACCTGACATGGAGAGCGAAAGGTCCAACCTACCATTGTTGGTGCTGAGGATGGAGGAAGGGGTGGTGGTCCTGGGGATGCCTCAGAGAGGGTGGAGGAGCCCCACCTGACAGGCAGCATTGGGGACATTAGGGACCCTGTCCCTCCTGGCCCGGCTCCTCAGCTGAAGCCCCGCACCTCTGAACTCAGTTTGAGAACTCGGGGAAACTGAGGTCTGGAGAGGAGACTTCTCTGGAGTTCATTCTGCTTCAACACTCAGGACTCCTAACTCGCTACGGCGCCCAAACCCAGAGCTGCAGCTGTGCACAGCTGGGGTGAGGCTGGAAAGCCGGCAGACCTTGGTGAGATCGCTGCCGGGTGGTTAGAAGTTCTGTGTATAATGAGGCTCCCCCACCCCACCCCTACCTTCATCACCGCCTCCTTCCGTCTCTGCTCTAAGACTTAAAGATGTGGAGACAGGAAAGCCCTGCATATTGTCCGTGCCACGAGCTTGGCTTGAGCAGATACCTGCCTCCCCTCTACCTCCGACCCCCCCAACAGCAGGCACCTCACGGCTCTTGACACTCTTGAAGGGGGGCGCTGTCTGGCTGGTCTACATGGAAACACCCTGCTTTGCGCTTTTGAACGTGCTTTCGTTTTAACTTGGCCGAACTCACTTTGTCAGTGTTCCTTCTGCCCATCCACTCAGCAGTTTCCCCCTCTCAGCTCTCTGTTTGCCCCAGAGACTGCATGGTGTCCTGGACGCTACATGGGGCAGATTTCTGGAGACTCACAGGCTGCCCAAGGCAGGAAGGAGGAGCCCGACCTGGTACCGGCTGGCTGTGCCAGGCATGTGGGCACACAGCCTCTAGCCTCCCCTGGCCTCTACCCATCCCCTCAGGGTCTGGGGTGCTTCCCAGGTGCTCTGGAATCCGGGGCATCACTGGCCCAAGGGCTGCCCCCTGAACACTTCTTTGGGAGCCGGGTGGCCATCCCTGGCTGTGAGTTTGCTGTGTTTTCTGGAGGAAGATCAGATCAGACGTCCTCATTAGCTGCTGCCCACCAGGCAGTCTCTAATCATCCCTGCATGGACACTGTCAAACAGAGGAAGAAAAGGAATCCATCCCTAGCAGGGAGAACCACAACCAGTCATTAACCGGATCTTGCTACCCTCCCGCAAGGGATTCCATGCAATGAGGGAGCCTGTACCCGAGTTCTGGTTGTGAGAAAGAAAGGTGGGTCAGGCGTGGTGGCACACACTTGTAACCCCAGTACTTGGGAGGCTGAGAGACCGGAGGATCCGGGTTCGAGGCCAGCCTCGGCTACTTAGTGAGGCCCTCTGCAACTTCGTGAGACCCTGTTTCAAAATAAAGGATAAAAAATAGGGCTGGGGGTGTAGCTCGGAGGTAGAATGCCCCTGGGTTCAATCCCCAGTACCGCCAATAAATGAATAAATGAATAAATAATTAAATAAATAAAAGAAGGAAAGTTGGGCATGGGGGATTCCAGAAGGCCAGAGGGACATTGTCCACCCCAGAGTCAGAGGGTGCTGTGGGGCGAGGCTGCCTGGCCCCTTTGCTGCTAGGTTCTCCTGCCTCAGTTTACTCAGCTGACCCCCTCCCCTGCCCTGAGGGGTTCATTGGGGAGCGATGTTCTACCAGATGTGTACCAAACTCCAGCGCGTGCATGGATTGCTTGGGGGACAGTCTCTCTTGCACCCTGGAGGACATCCTGGCCACCCTTTGAGTTCTGCTTGTGGGGAATGATCAAGAAAAGGCCCCACAGAGGAAAATGGTTTTCCCTGGGACATGATGTCTGGGAAAGTTTAGTCTTTAGCGGCTGTCAGGCCTGCATGCTTAGGGAGTCCCGGCAGGAGGCCTGGCTTCTGGGCCGCTGGGGTTCACCGCACTTGGCTCCCTGGCTGGAGCGTGCCGCCTCTGAGTATTAGGGGCTCTGTGGATCCCAGCAACAGCACCCCAGCATCCCATAAAGCCGCTGCACCACGTCCCAGGTCTCCGCCTCCAGGCCGTGGCTGCGCCACCTGGCGGCCGGCCCTCGCACTGCAGTCTCTCCACGCCCTGGTCGACCCGAAGGACACAGGATCTGTGAGGCCAAGCTGTGATGGCGGCGCTCTGGGATCCTGTCACAGTGAACAGGGGACGGCTCCTTCCCGTGTGTGTCTGCACGAGCTGCTATGGCGGGGTCCCTGTACTCATGGCGCCCTTAGTGGGCCTGTGCTCCCTCCTTGGTCCTAGTCAAAGAACCCACCTCCCCCAGGCTGCTCCTCCTAGTCTTCAGTAAGGTGACTCAGGTAGTAAGGGAATCCCCTGCAGGGCTCAAAACACAGAGGGCCGGGCCACCTTCAGGGTTTCTGATTGTAGGTTTGGAGTGGAGGCTTGAGATGGGCAGTTCCGGCCTTGCAGCGGCCCAGGATCCCACCCCGAGGACCACTGATGCGCTGAGTGGTCCTCACCCTGGCTGGAGGTCGGAATTACCTAGGAAGGTGTAAAGAAGCAGATGCCTGGGTCCCTACCTGGAGGTGCAACGCCATTGGTCAGTGGTGCAGCCAGGCACTGGGGATTTTAAAAGCTCTCAGGAGATTCTGATAGGGACAGGAGAACCTCATGAACACTCTTTCACTGGGGGAAATTGAGGCCCCCCAAAGGGAGAGTTACCTTTGGGTCACAGGGTGAATCAGCCCATCAGAGGCAGGGTCTTCAGTTAGTCCCCATCTGTGCTGTGGCACCTGGGGCGTGGCTCCTTGTGTGTGCAGGACCATGCATAGGATCTGCAAGGACAGGTATCTGGGCATAGGGGACAGTGGGGACGGGATCCAAGTCCCGCTGTCCCTCCAGCTCTGCCTTGCCCAGCCCCGCCTAGGAGCACACTGGGCAAAGATCAAGACCGTATTGCCCAGTTAGGACGCAGGTAGGAAATCAGAGGTCCAGGTATTTAGTGGCCTGAGATCCACTGTGCCGTCCAAGGTTGAGCCTGACCGCCAATGCCTTGTCCAGGCTCCCGTCCAGGGGCCTCTTTCCCCGTGTGACCCAGTGGAGAGAGCGGATGTGCTGCCTGATGTCGGGCTTTGTACTGAACTGGGTAGGAGACTGGGCCACCCTTATCCCACGTGGACTCTGCAACAGGGACCAGGTGGCAGGTCTCCCTGACCACGAAGACAGGCGCTCTGGGCCATCACGCCACCCCACTGGTGATGTGCGAGAACATTCTCTGTGCAGATGTGCCGTGTCGGCCAGCAGGGCCATGCATTATTTAGTGAGCCATCTCCTCATTAGTTAAAGAGAGGAAGTGCTTCCAAAAGGACTGAGATAAATGGCCCCATTCCAGAATGTTCCTCTTACCCTAAGTGTGAATATTATAAATAAGCGCCCTCTGCAATCCAGCTGTCAGCCCTGGCAAATTAACCTCAGAGAGACGCATGATCCTGAGGGCCAGGGTGCACCCCCACTGCCCGCCTCCTTCCCCCCGACTCTGGGCTTTCAGAAAGGAGGTGGCCGTGTTCACGGAGGTTGGAAGCTGCAGGTTTCAATGATATTATCCTAATGAAGGGGATGAGATGATTTAATGAGGTCTCT
Organism: Glis glis; assembly: GCA_004027185.1. Lineage (NCBI taxonomy): Eukaryota > Metazoa > Chordata > Mammalia > Rodentia > Gliridae > Glis > Glis glis. The sequence goes on along the minus strand of PVJS01019338.1, from coordinate 12,301 downwards.
TCCCCCAACTACAATCCATCTTTGTGAAGAGAACAGAGAGTAGGTGCCACGGCCGCTCTCCCGGCCCCTTAAATTAGGCAGCGGAGTGCCATGCATGTCAGGCAGAAAGAGTGACTAGTAGCGGGCTGCTGGCAGCACAAGGGCTCTGCAGGGACCGGAGTCAGCCCGGGCCCCACCCGCCACCTCCCTCTGGGTCACAGGGGACAGGGCTCCTCATTCTGAGCAGTGTCACAAGACAAGCTAGTCACCTTAGGAATGAGAGTGAGGAAAGCAGTTCCCTTCTGCACTGGGACCAGACTCCTAGGACGGTGGTCATTCTGCATAGCGATTGCCACCTCTGCCTTCTGGAAGGGAAGGGGTCTCTCAGGAAAGGCTGTCCCCTCCCGCTCCCCCTGCCTGCCCAGTCCAGCCACCGGCAAGGCCCTCTGGAGCCAAGATGCCCCCAAGCACTCTTCTGCCACCCCAGCTGGAGGCCCCTGGTGGGGGAGTGAGGACTGCTCTCGCTGGCTCCTGCCAGGGGTCACGCAGCTTCTCCGGCCAGCCTGGACGCTGTCTGTGGGTGAGGCCCAGCCTGAGCCCCCTTGATTGGCAGGAGTATCAGGCACAGGGCTGTGGGCTCAGGGAAGGTTTCTTGAATGAACAGGTCCTAGTGGCAGAGACTCAAGTTGTGGCCAGCAGGATGTCCACTGGGGACCTGGAGATCATAAGAGGCATGGCACCCAGTGTCTCCTCTGGCTGCCCCCGCCACATGCTGAGCTACCAGACAAGTCTCCCCACTGGATGTGGGGGAGCGTCCTTGGCCCTCCTCATGATGGGTCATTATCAGGCCCTTGGCAAAGAGAGAAGTTGGAGCTCAGCGGTGCGGGATGTGGAAGCTAAATGTGGCCCTGGTCTTGGTAAGGAGGCAAGTCGCCACCCATGACCCTGGCTGACCCTGCATTCAGCCCTGGGGTGAGGGCGCTGTGCTGTCCTCTAAGACCCACAGTGGTGACAGCAGTGGGTGCCTGCTAGATAACCAAGCTATTATTAGAACCCAGCAATAATCCTAAGGACCCAGTTTGGTAGATTTAATCCTATTGGGTCTATTATCAACATCCTATCACATCCCAAAGTGTACACGACAAAATGCAAGCGGTAATTGGGTTAACATCGTAACATCTTAAGCAATAATAAATTGGTCCTCATTTAATAACCCACTTTAGGAGTTGGAAATGGCTATGTTAATATATGATAAAATATCTGGGTCTGTATATACACAACACCCTGGAAAATACATTAAAAATTAATTATAGTAAAATCGATACGATTAGAAGCACAAGTCCTTTATGCGGAGGCAGTAAATGTGCTTAAGATGTTACGGGAAGGAAAAAAAGAAGAAGAAGCTCTGTGTGATTAAAGAGCTGGGGAATGGTTATGGAAAACTTTTAATAAACGTTCTCTCCTCAGGCAATTTAGATGACAGATCTTTAGAATCCGATTCTCTTTCTCTCTCTCGGATGCAGCCACATCAAATGATTGCTGTCACTTTTCTTCTTTCAGAGAGTTTCCCACTTGGCCTGATGATTCCCAGCACCAGCCAAGCCCCTGTCCTCCTGAAGGCCACTTGCCGGGAGTCTCTGCTTGTGGACTTGGACCTCTGTCTGCCCTGTGCGTCAGGACGAGCTGGGCTTGGGCGCAGTAACAAATAGTCCCCACCTTAGTGCTAACCAACAGCAGTGTTTCATTTCTTCCTTCCATGGACGTCTTTGCAGGGCTGAGAACGCTTCAGAGTGACCATGTATTTTAGTCCTTTTGGGCTGCTATAACAAGATACCATAGACTGGGTGGTTTATAAACAGTAAAAAAGTATTTCTCATGGTTCTAGAGGCTGGAAGTCCAAGAGGAAGGTACCTGTAGATTTGAAGTCTGGTGAGGGCTGACTTTCTGGTTCATTGTTGGTGGAGAGGTGGGGCCTTTTTGATAAGGGCACTAATTTCATTCACAAGGCTCTACCCTCATGACCTAATCACCGCCCCAAGGCCCCATGTGCTAGTCAGCTTTCCAGTATTATGACAAACACCTGAGATAAGTAATTCATAAAGAGAAAAGGTTATTTTGCTCCCAGATTGGGAGGTTTCCGTGCATGGTGCATTGGTCCTGTTGCTTTTGGGCCTGTGATGAGGGAGCAGATCCTGGCAGCAGCATGTAGTAAAATGTTTACCTAGTGGCTGCAACACAATAGAGAAAGAGGAAGACATTGGGGTCCCACAGTTGTCTTTGAGGGCATGCCCCCCATGACCCAAAGACCTTCCACTAGGCCCCACCTCTTACAGGGTCCACCAACTCCCCATAGTGCCACAGGCTGGGGACCAAGCCTTTAACACGTGGTCCTGTGGGGGGCATTCTAGATCCAACCATAGCAGTGTGGAAGAAACTGCCCCAGGATGAGAAACAGTTGGATGGTCTTGAAGGGTGGTCAGACCTCTCAGTTAGCCTGGTCATTCAGCCAGACAGGTACTGTTCCCATTTTACACAGGAGGAAACTGAAGGTCAGGAAGCAGGTGGCCCAGGTCCCCCAGTTCAGAGCATGTCGGGGACCCCAACATCCTGGTGCGTCTACTGCAGCACTTCTGCTCAAGTCCTGCTCAGGGGGACATGCTGTGGTGGGCACACTAATGCTTCCTCCGGGGTGGTCTCCGGCCCCGACTGCCTGTCCTGTCCTGACTGAGTGTCCCAAACTTCGGTCCTGTGTGTCACCTAATGTCCCTTTGTCGTTTGTCTTTTCATTTGTTCTATGCTTGTCTGCTGGGCTGGCTGAGGCCTGCTGTCCCTGTAAGATGTCCTTGGCATGGCCCGGCCTGCTGTGGCTGCCCACTGAGGCCTCTGCCCATTAAAGAGATGCTGAGGGTGAGGTCCAGCAAGTGCTCATGGGAGTACACCCCATGGTACGGAGCACCCAGAGTCACAGACAGATGGCGGCAGATCTTAATTTTGCACCTAAGTTGCCAGTCATTCTGTTTTTTGTGCCTCCTTTTTTGCCAGGCCCCCTCTGGACTCTATTCAAGTTTTTCTGCCTCTGATTCATGACAGGGCAGACATCTGTGCCAACGAGAAATCCGCGTCTCTGGGTGAAGGAGCTTTTAGGAATAAATCCAAACAAAACTTTAAAAAAGTCACACTTAATCATACTTTCTCTCTGTATCTGGGACCCAGCCCGAGGACTGATTTGCAGCCGTTTAGTACGATTTGGAATTTGCCGGATTATCCTTTGTATTTATGTAGCTCATAAGTCTCCCTCGACTGGTGGGATGTCACCATAAATACCGGGTGCAGTGACGCTGTGAGGGTGGCGTGCTGGCAATGGTGATTTTCATATTTCAGCGGCGGCTAAACCTAGGGAGATGCTGGGTCTGAGCCACTCACCGCGTTCTGCCATCTTCCTCGGGCTCCACTGCAGGCAACACGCTTGCTCTTTTCCTCCTCATCTGCGAAGCCACGTGGTCTCCCTTGATCTCCTGCGGGCTGTGCGCTCGCTCTGTCTCAACCAGAGCTGCATAAAGGGTCTCTGTTCCCCCCTGCCAGGCCAGAGTGCTTTGCAATGGGTAGAATTACTTTCATTTTGCAGGGGAGGATAGTGAGGTTTAGAAATGGTTAAATGTTTCCTGCACTTGGGAGGATGAGACAGGAGGGCTGCAGGTTTGAGGCCAGCCTCAGTAACTTAGTGAGACTGTTATAGTTACATATAGAATAGCCCCTTGAAAAGCTCATAAATTGGTGTTTGGAGTTGATATAATCTAGTCTTGAGGGTTGTAATCCCAGCAGTGGATACATCTTTTGTAATGGATTTACTGGGTGGTACCTGGTAGGCTGGTAGGGTGTGGTTGGAGGTGGGTCCCTGGAAGCCTCATCCTTGGAGATTATATAAAAGGTTCCTCCTCCCCCTGCTCTCTCTCTTGCTTCTGACCTCCACGATGTGAGCACAGCCCATGTGCTCTCCCTCTCTCCGTTTCCTGCCACCATGCCCTAAGATCCCCGGTCCCTGACCTCACATGAACTGAACCTGAAACCCTAAGAAAAGAGATCTTTTTTTTTTTTTTGCAGTACCGGGGATTGAACCCAGGGGCATTCTACCTCCAAGCTACACCCCCAGCCCTATTTTTTTATTCTTTATTTTGAAACAGGGTCTTGCTAAGTTGTGGAGGGCCCCACTAAGTAGCTGAGGCTGGCCGCGAACCCGGATCCTCCCATCTCAGCCTCCCGAGTACTGGGATTACAGGCGTGCGCCACCACGCCTGGCTAGAAAAGAAATCTTCTTTCCTCTAAGTTATGTGGTCAATCTTTTAGATTATAGCTGCAAGAATGCTGACCAGAACACAGACCCTGTTTAAAAAGTTAATAAAAAGCTGGATGTGGTGGTGTGCGCCTGTGATCCCAGTACTTGGGAGGCTGAGACAGGAGGATCACCGGTTTGAGGACAGCCTTAGCAACATAGTGAGACTCTCAGCAACCTAACAAGAAAGACCCTATTTCAAAACAAAAAATAAAAAAGGGCTGGGGGTTTAGCTTGGAGGTAGAGTGCCCCTGGGTTCAATCCCTAGTAAGATATACACACACTTAATTTTAAAAAAAAGGGCCAGGGGTATAGCTCAGAGGTAGAATAGGTAGAATGTCCCTGTGTTCAATCCCCAGTGCCAAAAAAAAAAAATAGAAAAGAAAAGAAATGGTCAGATGTCCAAAGTTACCCAGCTAGAGATGAGGACCTCAGGCTTTGTGATCCCAAAGCTCATGTTGTAAACCTCCTTGCCATACATTTAAGATCTAAAACAAAGAAGCAGGTTCAGATGCCAGAAATGAAGCCAGACCCAATGCTGGACGCCTCCCGGTGCTTTCTAAAGTTGACCTCAAGGTACACAGCTGGATTCTGCCTCGGGGTGCAGGTGTACAGTCACAGTGGGGCGAGGAGATGGACTGTACATCACTACCTGTGACAGAGTCACAGCCTCCACAGCCTACCTGCTCAAGAAGGCGGGGGTGGCTTCCAGGAGGGGACGGGTGCATTTGGCTGGCCAAATGGGTCCTGTCTTGTTCAAAGAACTGAAAACGAAGATATCAGCGTTGGGGACAGAGACGGTAAAGCAGATCTGTCGGGTGACAGGAAGGATCGGGATGCGGTGCGGTCCAGGATGACTGACGGCACCGTGAATAATGAAGGGCTTCGACATTAACAGGGAAAGAGGGAACATGAGGCTGGCAGGAATGTCATTATAAATAGATTGAGGCAGGGGACAGAGGGAAAAGGCAAGGATAAATTCTTTATAAAAGATGTTACTTAAGAGAGGAGAAATTAAGACGCAAAACACTGGTTTTCCCAGCGCGCCAAGTCAGCCTTTTATAGTAAATCCCAGTTAACGCCACTTGAACAAGAGCAGGCTCGGTAATGAGGCTTGATTTCTGCTCTCCGTGCAGGGAGAGGGCTGTGAGGGGCCAGAGGCCAGGCGGGTCCAAGGATGCTGGACAAAGGCTGCTGTGGTCCACGTTGCCCTCATGGAAGAGCGGTTGAAACCACGCTCCGGTGTCAGTCATCGGAAATCTTTGAAGTTATATGTTATACCATTTCCAAAGGTAACTGCTTTTTTTGTCCAGACTATTTAGTTAATCAGGACAGCCCTGGCTCATTTATTTTCAGGGAAAAAGATGCTTAATCGGGAGGAAGCTTTTGCCAGACTTTTACTGGTACACCATTTCAGCAGAACAAAATTAAGCAAAGTATTTTCTGCTTTGGAGAAATGTCTACATGGATCCAAATGTGACCTAACCAGAGCTTCTTTCTTCATATTTTATATTAATATCGATGTCTATTATACATATATTTGCATACATGGGTATGCATGGTTGACATGTGGTATGGACAGATAGGTAGATAGATATTTAACTCTACCTAGGTATTTATCTATCTAGGAAGACAGATAGGTAAATAGATAACATGGGTGCATGGATGGATGGACAGAAAGAAAGATAGTTGGATCTATAGGTAGATAGGTAGATGCATAGATAGATGATAGATAAGTGCACAGATGCATGGAGAAATAGATAGGTTATGGGTGGAGAGGTAGATGACAGGTGCATGGATGCAGAGGTGGGTGGGTGGACAGGTGAATAGATAAATAGATGGATGGATGCATGCATGGATAGATGCAAAAAGAAAGATGGAGAGAAAGAGTCTCTTCCATCTAAAATCAAACTTTCCACTAACTGAGGACAGTGATGATCCCTCCTGCACAGCCCAGCAAGGGACAGTCCTGCAAGTCCTCCACAGCTGGCTCTCTCCCCTGTGTCCTGCATGCTGGTCCTGTGTCCTGGTAGCCGTGTGGTCTGCTTCCTGCCTGCCTCGGCTCACTGCAGCTGACAGGCTCCCTGAGGTTCTGCCTGGGTTAGTGGCCCTGCTATGGCTCCCGCAGCGCCTGCATCCTTCTCCTGCTCTATTACCGCACAGTGGTCCCTCTTTATATGCACTGTTGCTTTTTGAGTTTCGAGTTACCCATGGTCAAATAAGACATGAACAATTCCAGAAACAAGCCATTCTGAGTAGCATGATGAAATCTTGCATGGTCTTGTTCCATCCCGCCAGGGTGTATGCACCGCCTGCCCGGTGCCATCATGGCCCAAGGATCCAGGGTGATCCTTCTTCCAAATATAGCATCAGAAGCTCACAGCAGCCTAACGCTGCGTCACAGTGCCTACCTCGTCCACCTCACCAGGTAGGCGTGGCTCTTCTCAGATCATCACAGGAAGGGTAAATACAGTACCGCGAGACAGAGAGAGGGGGAGAGAGAGCGCGCACACACTCATAACTTTTATTACGGCATATCGTTATAATTGTTTTATTTTTATTAGCAGTAATTGCCGTTAATCTCTTACTGTGCTTAATTTATAAATTAAATTTTATCACAGCTATGTATGTATAGGAAAAACATAGTACGTGCAGGGCTCATTGCTACCCCAAAGTTTTAAGCATCCCCTGGGGGAATTGGCATGCATCCCCTGCAGATAATGGGGGATAACCGTGCTTGCTTCTTTAACCACTAAGTTCTGCTCTTGGAGGGGCAGGGGATCCCCTTTATTCTGCTGCATTCCATTCCCTTACACAGTACCTGGTGCATCGCAGGCGCTCCCTAAATGCTTGTTGAATGAATAAACAAAGGAATGACTCTACCGTGAGACCACAAGTCCTCAGCCTGCCTTTCACTGCCCTTGTCAGTCTGACTTTCCTACCTGCAAGCTCTGCTTCTCAGCACACTCAGGTGTGGAAAGGTATCTTTCTATCTTATCTCATCTTATCTTATCATATCTTCTATCTATCTATCTATCATCTATCATCTATGTATCTCATCATCTATCATCTATCTATCTATCTATCTATCTATCATCTATCTCATCATCTATCTATTATCTATCTATCTATCTATCTATCTATCTATCATATCTCTATGTATCTATCATCTATCTATGTATCTATGTATCTATCTATCTTGTCATCTCTCCTTCTATCCATTATCTATCTATCAATCCATCTATGCATCTATATCACCATATTGAAAGTGTATTCTTTTCCCACTAAATATTCAATCAGAGAATCTGGAAACTTTCATGACAGAAGGACCAATCTTATCCATGCAAGAGCACCTGTTAGTGCCGTAGCACTTGGTGGGGGAGGCTGGTTAGGGGAGGATGGTTTCTGCAGACCAGCCCCTGAGGGCCACTGCTGGGGTGTGGCTGGGGGAGCATCCCCGATGTGGCCTTCCTGCTTCAGCAGCTCCCTGTGTGGCCCAGGGGAGGTGAGGGCCACCTCGCTCCTGGTCGCCCTAGTCCCCTGTAGCCTGTGGTCTGAGGCCTCTTTGGTTTTGAGAGCTCCAGCAGCCCTGGGCCTGACTCAGCGCTTATGCAGACAGAGGGCAGGCACAGGCCTGGGACTTTTGTCTGCTGCTTAGTGAAGATGCAGCTCCTGGACTGGGCTCCACGAGGGTTGAGGGAGGCTCAAGAGTCCCTGAATGTATTGCACCCCATGCCCTCCTCTTCTTTCCCCCAGGTGGGAAGCTTGAACCTGGGTCCCAGCCCAGACTTCAGGCTCCTGTCTGCCTACTCAGGCCTGGCTGTGCAGCTTTGGACAAATGCCTGTGAGCCCCTGTTCATATCTTCTTAGAGGAGAAAGGAGTATGTCCCTGGGTGGGGGAAAAAAGTGGTATGAGATGTGTTAGACACTGCAAATCCCCTTGTCTCACACCTCCCCAGGGCCCAGCGGGGGTGGGGCACCGGGAGCCACAGAGACACACTGCTTGCATGTGCGAAGCCAGTCCTCTTCTTAAGGAGGGCCTCAGCAGCCCGAAGGCAGATTTGTTTGTATACAGGTTCCATTAGAAACAAATATTTTATGGTCTTATGCTAACTAGCCCCATTTATATCTCATAATTTTTGGTGTGAATATTTCGACAGGACAGGAAATCACAGGCCTAAAGAGAATGCAAATCTCTTGATAATGCTTGCTAATTATACCCACTTAAATGTGCAAACACACACCCATGTGCACAACACATGTCTGCACATGCTCTCACACATCTGTGCATACCCACACACCTACATATGCCTGCACAGGTCTGCACACACATACACACAAGCACGTACCTGCGCATACTTGCACGCCTGTAGGGGATGCACACCAGTGCACATACCTACACATCCATGCACCTGCCTGCACACACCTGCACATATCTGCACACCTGGAGGGCATGCACACGCCCACACATCTGTGCACTTGCCTGCACACACATGCATACAAGCACACACCTGTACCCCCATGCACACATGAACTGACCCCCTAAGGCATGCACACACACAGTACACATTCATATACATGCGTGTGTGCACGTGTACACACACACATGCACGCGTGCACACATGCACACTGTACCCATGCCTGTTGAGCAGCGTCCTCCCAGGGATGGAGGGAGGCCCCTGAATCCTGAATGGAGGCCTGTGCTCTAGCTTGGTGTCAGGGCCACTGGTTCAGAGCAGGAAGCCCAGGAGGTCAATGGAAAGGGGCCTTGGTGCCAGCCTGCAGCTTGGTCTGAGGAGGCACAGCAGGGCTGGGCCTTGTTCCTTGAACAGCTGCAGCCTGACCCTGGAACTGTGGGCAGATGGCCGTGGGTAGGAGGCTTTGAGGACCCAGCCTTTGTCTCTGCCCCCGCGTCCACGCTGAGGCACATGGGCTCCAGAGCCAGCCTCTGTTGTGCCCCAGGCAGGTGCCATTCAGCGGACTGTGAAGAGATGCTCCCTGCCCCTGCTGGTCACACTGCAGGCAGGAGCAAGGGGGCTGGGGAGAGATCAGAAGTCGGATCCTATTTCAGAGTTATTGGGGGATCCTCTGAACAGGTTTCCAAGGGCATGTGGGAGTCTCAGCAGCTCCCACCTTCTGGGATGGGGCCTGGTGCCACCCGGGGGCATCGCCATTCTAAAATCTAGGAGTGACCCCAGGCCCCCTGGGAACGTGGAGGTCCTTGAGGAGTGAGGGGCTGACTTGTGTCAGCGGGAGCATTCGCCTGGACAATCATTCATTCATCTGTTCCTTCATTCATTCTGCAGGTGTTAATTTGGCACCTGTATAAGAAGACAGATCATGCAGGGGACTGGGTGATGGCCTCTCCCATAAAAGATGTCCTTATCTCAGACCCCAGGACTGTGAGTGTGACCTTAGTGGAAAGTGGGATTTTTTTTTGAAGATGTTATCTAGGATCTGAGATGAGGAGGCCATCCTGGAGAGCCTGGTTGAGCCTTAACCCCGAGGGCAGGTGATTTTATAAGAAAAAGGCAGACTAGTTGGGGGAGCGGCCAGCTGGAGGAGAATGGTGACTCCTAGCCTGGGCTCCCCTGGACAAACACAGCACAAGAAAAATGTAGACCTGGGCTGAAGGTGGGCCCCCCTCCCATCGGCTCTGCCAGGGCTTGGTAGGAGCTCGGGAGAGGTCTACTCTTCTCTGCACGTCCCTGGGCTAGGCGTCGCTGTGGCAGGCATGCTGGGATGGTAGGTGTTGAGGGAGAGGCTTACTTTGGCACAGGAAACCATGCCACCAACAGCACTGGAGGGCACTGGCTGCTCTTTGTTGTCAAATCCCAGCTGCAGGGATCCTGAGGGGCACAGACAGCCAGGCGGCCCCAGTGCCCATCGGCACTACGTCCCCACTCGGGAGCGACCTCCCAGCCAGCATGGAGCTGCCATACCCCTCATTTGCTTCTTCCAGCACTGACTTAGGACTGACCACGAGCCAGCCCCGTGCCAGGTGTTGGGTCAGCCCTGGGTTGTCCCTGAGTCTCTGACATACCCCCACTCCCGCCCCAGAGTGGATAGGGTGGCTGGAAAGGTGTCTCGTGTCCTCTAACAGCTGACCAGGGACAGCAGGCTCCCTGAGGTTTCCCTGAGCCTCTACCACCGGGGCCATGATTCATACTGGAACTCTACGAAGCAGGGGCTCCCAGGAGACAATGGACAACTCCAGAGGCACGAGAATCTCCTAAATGGAATTCGTCCCATGCGAGAGGCTCTTCTCCAGCTCCCTGCAGAACCCCAGGGCACACCGGGATCCCATGTGGCTTTGCAGGGACCCCGCCTCCCTAGAAAAAGCTGCCCCCTAGGAGGACTGGGGACAGGCTGGTGCAGGGGCTGGCGCTGCGGTGTGGAGGTGGCGTCGCTCCTGTGATCCAGCTGGACGCCTGCCTTGCTCCTGCTGAGACCCACCCGTGCTCTCCCAGGCAGGTCATTTGGTTACTGTCATGGGGACGTAGGATAGAAGAACTAAAAGAAATATGTAGAAAAGGGACAGAAAGGAAGAACAAGGAAAATGTCACTTTAACATAGAAGCCTATGGCAAAATTCCCCAATACCCTTAGTCCTCATCCACGCCTGTTAGTCCCAGATTTCTGGGGAATTTTACAAGTCTATATTAATTACCCTGAGCACTGTTGACTGTCCTCACAGAGGAAGCTATTGACCAGACAACACAGACCACACAAAAGATCTGGACAGGGGGCTGGACACCATACTGGAAATGCACTCACTCACAAAAAACCTTGAACTGTTAATGATCCAATGTAGGAATAGTTAAGTAGAGAGGTATCTGTTGGTCAGACAGCAGAGGTCACACAAAAGAGTTATCTCTTCGGGTACAGTTTGCCATCCCACCAGCGAATACTTTAAACAAAAGAGATGCCTACTGATAAGAGAGCGAGGGCCCATCAGGACCCAGGAGATGACCAAACACCCCCAATCACCTGTGACTACCTGACTCATGTCATCCTCACACACCTCCTCCTACGTGCCCCTCACAAAAGTCTCCTACCATAGAAGAGCTGAGAACCCCCCAAAGTGTCTGTTACTCTAGAGATGGTCCACCTTCTCTCGAATGTGCATTTCTTGCTTTCCCAAATAAATCTCTGTCTGTCTCTGACTGATGCATGCTGAAATTCTTGTCTGTCACGTAAGCCATAGACCCTCCAGGCCCTGAGGTGTATTCTCTCTCCCCCACTGGGAACTCCTCCAGAACCCTCCACAAATCCTCCCTTCTCCTGTGACAATGGCAATGAATATTATCATTCCCATTTTGTGGATGAAAAATGTCCACCTGTTCTACTCCTGACCTCCTCACTCCCCTGGGGCAGAGCGGTATCTGGCTTTTCTTCTTTGTAGGGTCTAGTGGTCTCCTCACCTGAGGGGACATCCCAGGTGCTGGTGACAGGTGGGGAAAGGATTTTACTCTGTAGTGGTCCTGGATGGGGCACACAAGTCGGTGCTGGTTCTCCTCTAAAGTCACTGGTGTCTGACCACAGGACTTGGAAGGGCCACAAACATGACGATGTACCACAGTGTCCTGTGCGCTGCATCTCCATTTTCAAATAAACAAAAACATCGCCAACAACTCCTGACACTGTCTCTCATGTCATCTGGCCACGAAGGGGAATTTTACACGAATTCATTTGTTTAGTTTGGGGCCATTTTGGAATCTTGCTTTAATTGAATTTGTTGAGATTTGACTCGATTAAAGGGTATTGATCTGGGGTGCCTAAAATTGCTGCCATTTGTCAATAGTGGCTTACTTGTAAAAATCTCGTTGTTAATAAATCACGTCACGGGCAGTTCAATATGTAGTTATTACAGTTAGGGTACAGATGCGCTTTCCCCCTGGCACCCTGTGACAGATTAATACCGCTAAAAGTTGCAAACACGCCTTTTGAAGAGTTCGCTTTTATTTTATCCTCTGCCCAACACACACACACA
>PVJS01019337.1:0-33818 GCA_004027185.1 Glis glis | reverse complement strand
CACACACACACACACACACACACAAAAAAAAAAAAAAATGCCACAGACTAGGTGGCTGACACAACAGAAATGTATTTTCTCACAGTTCTGGAAACTTGACAGTCCACGATCAAAATGTCAGCATGGTAGGTTTCATTCTGAGGCCTCCTCTCTTGGATCGTAGGTGGCTGCCACCTCACTGTATTCTTATTTAATCTCTTTCTTATAAGTACTGCCTGCTAAGTGATGGTGCCACTCGCACTCCATAACTTCTTTCTTGAACATGCATATGGAGAAAGATCTCTGTCCCTCTCTTTCTCCTCTTACAAGGGCACTACTCTCAACTGAATGCTTGTGTCCCCCAGCATGAAATGTATATGATGAAATGTATATGCTGAAACACTCACCCCCATGGCAATGGCTATTTGCATGTGAAGCCTTTGTGAAGAGACTCAAGAGAACTTGTTTCCTCTTTGCTCTCTCTGCCTTGTTTGGACACAATAAGGAGTCGGTCAACTGTAACTAGGACGAAGGCCCTCACCAGAACTAGATCATGTCAGCATCCTGATCTTAGATTTCCAGGCTCAGGAAATAATGTTCTGTTGTTTAACCCACACAGTCAATGGTCTTCTTGTTATAGTAGCCTGAACTTATTAAGATAAAAATTAGTACCACAAAGCAGAGTGCTGCTATACCAAATACCTAAAAATACAAAAGTATCTTTAGAACCATGTAATGTCTATAAACTGGAAGGATTTTGTGGGGTATTCTTAAAAAAAAAGTCAGCTCAGCATGGTGGCACACACCTGTATGCCAAGTACTTGGGAGGTTGAGACAGGAGGATCACAGGTTTGCGGCCAGCCTCAGCAAACAAATGAGGCCGTGTTTCAAAATAAAAAATAAAATGAGGCTGAGGTGTTGCTCAGAGGTAGAATGCCTCTGGGTTCGACCCCCAGTACCGCAAAATAAGTAAACAAATAAATAAAAATAAAAATAGTTAATATTGCCATAAAGGGACTTTTGAAGATGATTCTGAGAAATTCTCAGAAAGAAAAGAGAAGTACTATAGGGGAAAAAAACATATTCTTAAATATAAATGAGCATGACTAGAAAGTTGATAGAAATACTGACAGAAAAAGCCATACTGATAAGGCCTCGGATGGAAATGAAGAAGATGTTAATGGACAATGGAGAAAAAAACAATTCTCATTATAAAGTGGCAAAGAACTTGGCTGAATTCTGTTCATGTTACACTGCTTGGCGGAAGAAAAACTTTCGAGTGATGAACTGGATATTTAGTTAAAAAAGATTTCTAAGTGAATTAGTGAAGGAGAAGGTTTGCTCTTCCTGAGTGTTTGTAGTAAAATGTGAGACAGGGAAAATTAATTGAAAAAGAAATTGTGAACAAAAAGTACCCAGAACTTAAAGAGCTGAAAATGTTTCTGCATATTCACATGTCAATAAATGAGAAAATGTGTTCTGAACCATAACTAAGGTTATAGGTGAGAAAACACTTGATAAGGAGACAAGTATGGAGGTGAATCACAGACATAATCAGTCAATTCAGAAGGAAAACTGCCAGTTTGAACTGAAGGGGGAAGAGATGGAATGGAAAGAAAGAAGGCTGCCAGATTTCATATAGATATATACATTTTTTTCTTGTGGTACTAGAGATTGAACCCAGGGGCATTTTCCCTCTGAGCTACATACTCAGACCTATTTTTAATTTTTTTTTTTATTGAAACAGGGTCTCTCTATGTTGCTGACAGTCTTGCTAAATTGCTGAGGCTGGCCTCAAACCTGTGACCTCCTGTCTCAGCCTCCCAAGTACTAGGATTACAGGTGTGCACCACCACACCTAGCTACATTTCATATATTCTATAAGGCAGGTTGATAAAGCTATTGGACTATGATCTTGAGCTATCCTTTAATAAAAGGAAATAATGCTCCCAAAGACAGCTCAGAGTCCATTAGGATCACCATCCAGGTTTCAACAGGGCAGATGATTTGCAGTAGATGAGGTGGAACTCCAGGGTCCCCCAGATCCTGGAGCACAAACCCCAACCTGCAGAACCATAGCATGGGTGTGCCCTGCTAGAGAGTGTCAGCGTGAGCAGCACCTTTGTGAGCCATTGAGGTGATATTGAACCTCCCTTTGGATGGACTGCAGAGCATTTAAGCAAAAAGGTGTTCTGTTTCCCATGGTTAATGGTCTGAGATGTGTCTTGTTAAAGATTTACCTTGCTAGATTTGGGGTCTATTTTGGATCCATTCCTTCTTTCCTATGTCTCTCCTTTAGAATGGAAATGTCTATTCCATGCCTGTCTAAACACTGCATTTTAGAAACACATAAATTTTTGGTTTGGTAGGTCCACAATGATAGAGCAGTTTTACATTGAGCTATACCCATGTCTGATTGATATGATATTTGGACTTGGCTTTAAACTTTAGACTTTAGAGCTGATGCTGGATTAAGACTTTTGGACTATTGTGATGGAATAAATATATTTGCTGTGTAAGAGGGATATTAATTTTGGGGATGGCAGGAAGAGAGTGCTATAAACTGAATGGTTGTATCCCCACACTCCCGCATTTGTATGTTAAAACCTAACCCCCATTGTATTTGGAGATAGGAAGATAGGATCTGTGGTAGATAATCAGGTCACAGAGTGGAATCCTCATGGTGGGATTAGTGCCCTTTTAAGAAGAGACATAAATGAACTTGTTTACTCTCTTTCTTCCTTAATGTCATCTTCTTGCGACATCAAGAAGGTGGTCACATACAAACCATGAAGATAGCTTTCACCAAGACCTGGCCATACTGACATCCTGCTTCAGAAATCAGAAATAAGTTTCTGTTGCTAAAACCCTCCCAATCTATGGTACCCTATGGTAACATCCTAAAGTGACAAAGACAGGCATTAATCACATCATGAGAGTCCCACCTGTGTAACCTTATCTAACCCTAATTATCTCTAAAGACCTCATTCATCAGTAAGCAGTATCACATGGGAGTTATATTTTTAACATATAAATTATCTATTATATTATTTATTATATAATTATTCAACATAAATTATTTATTTATTATCACAATATTAAGTCTCTTTACCACTTAGTTACATCCCCAGCCTCTTTTTTTTTTTTTTGAGACGGTGTATCACTAAATTGCCAAGGCTGGCCTTGAACTTGTAATCCTCCTGTTTCATCCTCTTGAGTCACTGGGATTACAGGCCTGTGTCACCAAGCCTAGTTTCCACATATGAATTTTATGGTGACATAATCCAGTTCATAGTACCATGCATTCCTGTATGCATCCTTTTTCTGGGAAGTACTTCTGACTAGTCTTGATTTCTTTCCATCTTGGTTGAGTTCCTCTTAAGGACTCTCCTTACCTAAACCAATTACTGTAAATTGTAGTACTGAGATAAATGTCTGGATTATAGCTAGATGCGGCTAAATATATTTCCAATGTGTTGCTTACAGTTTTAATCATGGATCTATTGCTTTCTAATTGTGGAAGAATACTGATGTCATGCTTAACATCAGTCCAACGAGTCATCTCCTCTGCTACCATTTGGCTTTTGGATTACAGGCTCCCACTGTAAATAAAGCCACCACTATTGGGTGTTTGGTTTCTTGCTCTCCTCCATCATATATTGGTACTGGCTAGAAGTAGACCTTCAATAGATTTCAGACAGTTTCCCCCTTAGTACTACTCAGAATTAGCATAGATTCCCTAGGAAGCAAATTCTTCCCAATACTCCCTTCTCTTAGATATCAGCTGCAAGTTCTGGGTTTCCCAAGTCCCCTCATGCTTCTCATCAACTGGATTTAGATTTGGGATATTTCATTATATTTTCAGGTTCAATAATTTACTACAATGAGTCACAAAACTTGGAAAATTCTGTACTTACAGTTTTATTATAAAGGATTACAAATCAAAGCCAGTCGAATACAGAGATTTATAGCTTGGGGGTTTTCACATTTCCACTGTTCTCTTTTTTTTTTTTTTGCAGTACCTGGGATTGAACCCAGGGGCATTCTACCTCTGAGCTACACCCCCGGCCCTATTTTTTATACTTTATTTTGAAACCGGGTTTCACGAAGTTGCGAAGGGCCTCACTAAGTAGCTGAGGCTGGCCATGAACCTGGATCCTCCGGTCTCCGCCTCCCAAGTACTGGGATTACAAGCATGCGCCACCACGCCCGGCTCCACTGTTCTCTTAATGTGTCCACCACCCAGTGTATCAGTGTGTATCACCAACCAGAAAGTTCAACCCAAGGAAATGTCCAGAATTTGTATTGGGGTTTTATTACATAGACATCATTGAATCATTTGTCACATTATTGAACTCAGTGTTCAGTTTACCTCCTCTCCCCAAGAGGTCAAATTGATATCAAGTGGTCCATCCCCTAGTCACATGATGGCTGATCTTTCCCACATGGCCAACCCCATGCTTAAGGTATCTAGGGGCCATCTATGAGTCACCTCATTAGCATAAACTCTGGCATGACCTCAGGGATCACTATGAATAACAAAGATACTCTTTCATTTGAAGAATTCCAAAGATTTAGAAATTCTGTCCCAGGAACCCTGGACAAAGAGCAAATTCTTTATTATATAATAAATATGTATAGGAATGTCCATGCTCCTAAGAGTCAGATTATTAGAAAATCAACTCTCAACAACTTTTGGTTGAATAAACTGGCCACAATCCATGTAGAAATGAAGTATCCTGAAGCTTTTTCTGGAATGACAAAATTAGTAAAATATTTTGACTATGAAAGACATGCAGAAAATACTGCCATACTTTCATTTCAAAAATAATGTTTATTTTTCCTCTGCTATTCTTGTGGTTAGTGGGTCATATATAATCGTGCTTTAACTTTAAAGATTATTATTTTTTATCTAGTAAATGAAGTATAAAACTGAAATGGGTTTTAGAAATAATTTATGGATACTTGGTTCATAAAAATGTGTAAAGCATACTATACTAAAAAATCTTAAGTGCCACAAATAAAGAGAAAAAAATCCTAGTCCTATACATTTTCTTCTTTTTTTTTTTTTTTTTTTGCTTTACCGTGGATTGAACCCAGGGGCATTCTACCTCCGCGCTACACCCCTACACCCCCGGCCCTATTTTTTTATACTTTATTTTGAAACCGGGTCTCACGAAGTTGCGGAGGGCCTCACTAGGTAGAGAGAGAGAGAGAGACAGGGAGAGAGAGAGAGAGAGAGCTGAGGCTGGCCGCGAACCCAGATCCTCCGGTCTCCACCTCCCAAAGTACTGGGATTACAAGCATGCACCACCACGCCAGTCCCTATACATTTTCTTCTTAGTATGTGATTTAGTTTGTTGTCCAAATAATGGATTGTCTCATTAAAGGATCACTAAATTTTGATTAGAAAGAGTGTCTAATTGGTTAAAATAATCCTAGTTCAGTTCTTTAAGTGTTTTAACTCTCAAATCCGGCACACTTTTCATCCAGATTCTTTGGTGACAATACTTCTAAAGGTCAATCGGGTGGAAGGGGGAACATAACCATAGTCTGAATTCTAGTGTTTCTTCTAAAGGAAATGTCTATTATATGGATAATGAAGTTAATAGGCACTGTGAGATGTGTGTGAGGGGGTAAGAGGTGGGGGATTGAACCCAGGGACAATCTATCTCTGAGCTATACCCCCAGCCCTATTTTATTTTTTGTTTTGAAACAGGCTCTCGCTAAATTATGGAAGGCCTTGCTAAGTTGCTGAGGCTGGCCTTAAACCTGTGATCTTCCTGTCTCAGCCTCCCAACTACTGGGTTTACAAGCATGTACCACTACTCCCAGTCATTGTGAGATCTTAACAAACAAAAAGCAGAATCCCTATCAGGGGCCCTGTCAGGGCCAGCTATAATTGCAAGTGGTGAGATCCCCAGCAGGAAGAAAGTATACACAGCCATTTAAAGGAGAACAAGCAACATGCAGCGACTTTATTCTGCAGTCCCATTCCTTATATAGGGTTCTGCACAACATGGCGCATGCCCACATTAGCGGGATGTATGCATGCGTGTTACACCATGCATAGTCATTGCACATGTGTGTTACACTTTGCTTAATCATTGCACATAACCATATGCAATGTTCATGCTCCAGACGTGCACGCACCTACAACCAGTGCAGGGACCCTGCGTACCCCTGGCCAAGTGGAGACTGCGGCACCTGCAAATGAGTAGGATATACACGTGTCCACAGCTGCCCAGGGTCATGCCATCACCACAAGCCTCTACTCCCTCTGGGGCCCCCACAGTACCCAAATCTTTATGAGACCAATAGTTGCCCCACTTCAGTGTTAAACATGTCACTTAAGTCCTGGAGCTATGGCCCTCTCATTCTAGTTAATTATTATTTTGGATGGACCTCAGGAATGCCCAACTATTTAAACATTGCTTTTTTTTTTAATTTCTCACATTGCTCTGGGGTAAGGGAAGAAGGAGAAATAAACTAAACTGAAGGGAGGCTGATAACAGCCAGAATGAAGCATTGCATTTGTTTTGTTAGAAATATAATTTTATAAGCCTCTTCTCATCTGCTGAAAGAATGTGGGCCCATTACATTCCCACCATTATCCTGTTAAAATATTCTCCTCATTTGATATTCTTCTCCATACCAAATTAAGCTATATAAATGGGTCTTAACTTTTAAAGTATTAACATGGGATGTTCTGGGACTAAATGTTTCCCTCCAATGTACGTGAATCTTGCTGGCACTCAATACTCACTCTTCAAGAAATGGATTTGCTCATACAATTAAACATAAGCAATTGAGAGTTAAGCAGATTTCTATTGCCTCTTACCAGCCAAACTCCAGTGGGGGTAATGTAGGAAGAGCCTTAACCTTTAAAATTGTGGCTTTCTGCCATACCCATATTAAAGCATCCATGATGCAGGGGCTGGGCATGACAATAATGAGAATTTAAAATTCCAAACTAAATATACTGAGGGAAATTGTTGCAGAACTTAATTAGCCATATGCAGCCGAAACCACTCAGCTTTCAGGAGCAGCAAGAGCAGACACAGTTACTGTGGAGAGGGAGATGGCAGGCTCCACTGTGAATGTTGTGAAGGCTTAAGTGGAGTGACTTCATTGCCCCCACCATCACCACTCCACTTTAGACTGCTGTCAGCACTGACCTATCAGAGTCCAAATGGTCTTACTCCTGCCCTGCCTCTGCTGTCCTATAGTTACTTTTGCCTCTCTTCTGCTTTCCTTCATACATTTTGCTTTATGAATTTTTTTAATTTTCATTAATCTTTTATTGGTGCATTGCAATTGCACATTATAGTGAGATTCAGAGTGATGCATTCATAAATGGACGCACCAATGTCACTTGATCTGTTTCTCTCTTCACATTTCCCTTCCCCCTTCTCCCTCCCCTGATGTGATACTTATGTCCTGTGCAGGAAAGTGGTTGGAACTGGAGAACATTATGGTGAGTGAGATCAGGCAGGCTCAGAAAATCAAGGGCTGCATGTTTTCTCTCATATGCAGAAGCAAGAAAAAAAATAGGAAAGAAAAGGGACCTCATGACAATAGAGACCGGTAGAGTAGTGAAAGCGGATTGAGACAGGGAGGAGAAGGAAAAGGGATGTTTGGGGAAGGAAACAGACCAAATAATGTCATGTGCATATATGGATGTATTACTATGAATCCTTCATATTTTCTTTAAGCGGCTGCCTCAGTGGGCATATTTTCTAAGATTCATATATAATTATATCATTTCCCAGTTAAAATTCTTCAAAGACATTTTAATATGTAACATCTAGTCAGAGCACCTTAAGAGGGCATAAACTTTATGGTGAGGCCCTTACCTATCCATCTTGATCTTAGACTATGGTGTGATTTCCTTTATTCATGTTATAGGAAAAGCCAATATTGAATCGCATCTACGTTCATCTTCAGAGTAAGCAAGATGCTTAATTGAAACTCTTCTTCTGTATATAGTGTTCAGTCTTCTCATAGTGGCCCTCTGTTCTTCTTGTAAGCTGGAGGATGGGGAAAATTAATTGAAACATATTCCACCAAATTATTCCAAGAGTCAGCTCTTAATTTTTATCTCTGTATTAATTTTCTTAAAGAAAATAAAAAAAATTTTAGAGTGCAATTTCTTCCTTTGCTTAATAAAATTATCTATAGTAATGTTAATAATAAAATATTTCAGTGTTTAGCACTTGCAGGCTAAGTGAGCATTCATTTTCATTCTGATGTCTGAATTCTTATGGTTTTTATATTATTTAGATTTTATAGTTAGGTCAAAGATCTATCTCCATTGACTAATTTCATATTGGTTGTAATTGCCTTATTTCTCAAAATATAAAAAAAAACCTCCATACAACCAAATTTAAAAATCATGAAATTTCAGAGGTGAAAGTGCACTTCAAGATCATCTAGACCTCAGAGCTTTGGGTTCCTATGGATTTAGCTATTCTCCACCCATTCAATATTGCTTAGCAAGAATAGTCTTCTTGTAGGGGGACGGATAGAAGTAGGTTAGGAAAGAAAACATTATATCAGGAATGATAAAATTTACAAATCCCTTCCAGCACCAGATTTGAGTCTAATATTCTTTTTACAAGTATCAGAACACTTGACTGATGTTCTATAGGTCCAAACACCTTAAGAGGCCACATACCTATGTGTTGGAAAGCTTAAGTCCTACTTTCTAGGAAAATGTTATTTCCATCACAGCCTATGTCTCTCCCCAAACCAAACCAAACTGAAGCAAAATGAAACAAGACATCCATTTTTTCTGCTGTTATTTAAGTCATTTGAACTTTAGTTCAAGTTCACATAGTGTAAAATTCTTAACTACTAAAAATATAAGTCATAGCCGAGCCATAGAGTTTAAAAATAATTGTACTTAAAAAGAAACAAAATTATAATAAACATTAGGAAATTAGGGATCCGTGAGTGCTAAGGCATATACCAGAAAATGGAATTATTGAGAAAATATTTCTGAGAAAGAAAAATTTTGGCTTTCATTGAAAAGGTGAGGCATACAAAAGCATGCACATGTGTGTGAGTGTGTGTGTGTGTGTGTGTGTGTGTGTGTGTGTGTTGATGGGTGAGGGGCTGCAGTGATTTCATGAGAAATGGGTTGTTGAAGGTGTTAAAGTTAATAAAATCTAGTCTTCTGGTACAACGAAAGTGCCTTATAGCTTTTGTCCTTTTTTCTCCACGATTCTAATCTGCATTTTCTAGAATATTAACATTTTGCAGATGATAAATATTCCAGTAGTAAATAATTTTAGTGAACAATTAATACCTTATCCTTCCCAAATTCAAAGGCATATTATTTTAAAGGAATTTGTAGTAATGGATGAAAAAAATTTAGATAATGTTATTTAATCCAATGTCTTGCAAGATTTGGCTGGGGACTCTTTACTAACAAACAAGTATATATATTTTGAGAACACTATTTGTTTTGTAGAGCACTATTCAAATAAGGATGGTTCAAATAATAAAGCATCCTACTCTGATGCTCTGATTTCCCTAGCCTTGTTTACTTTGCTTGCTAAATTATTTTGTTTATTCTATCCATTTAAACATTTGGTGTCTATCTTGTTTAGATAATTCATTCCAATAGAATTACCTGTTCCGAGTCAAGTATTGACTGATGGGTGAGGAGTATAAAATGATTTGCTTTTCCACAACCCAGGACTGTTGTGGAGAAAAGATTAAAAATACCTAAAAGAGTACATTTCAGTTAACCATACTAAAATGAAAATAATAAGAAAAACTTTAGAAAGAAAAAAGTTGATATAAAACAGAAATTGGATCATTTGAAAATTCCTTCGAAATAAATTTGTGTTTTCCTTAGTCTTAGAATATTCCCTCTAGTCTTAGGAAATTCTTTCTAAATAAATTTGTGTTTTTCTTACTCTTAGAATATTTTCTTATAATTAGAAAACTACAATAAATAGAAAAGTTCAATTATCTGTATAACTAAATATCTTTTAGCTATAACTTTTTAAACAGCTAAAACTTGGGCTGCTCACTAGGAATCTTTAACTTTTCTGTTTTCCTTAGACTACTGTATTCTTTCGTTTTTGTAAGAACACCAAGCTCAAAGCCATTGTAGAGCTATTCTTTATGCTGAGTTGATTATTCAGTGGTCTTAACTGCCTTAACCAAGCATCATGGCTTAATATCCAATACAAACGTGTTAAGTGTTTTGATAATATTCCTTACTAGCAGGCATGATTAGACAGTTCTAGTAGGAGGTATGCTGGAAAATTACTTGTATAATTAATCAGAAGCCAGCCCAAGCCTGAAGATTCCTCTGCTTATAGGTTATCTATTGCCTAATTATATCCTCTTTAATTATAGTGAATTCTAGCTTCACCTTTTGTTTCTATGGTGGGTTATTTTGGAGTACATTAATGCAGAAATTGTTGTACAGTATTTTAATGAGGTTATGTGGTGGCATAGGTAATAACAGTACATGATGTAATTTATCACAAGTTTGATTGAACTGAATAATTTTTAAGGACTAAAATTCATTGAATTGGATATCGTTGTTGGGCAATGTGATGATAATAACCAGGTTCCTATTTAATAAAAATGTAAGTATTTGCTCTCAAATAAAAACAATATAATAAAATATATCTTAGCAACTTCATCAAGCAATAACATTTGATACTTATATCCAATATTTACAATGGTTTCATCTAATCTGATACTATACTGGTTCTAATTTGATCCTTATAATGGTTCCATCCATTAGGTAGTTGCAGCTTACTGGGCACTTTGACCAGGATATAAAAGCCTTTTCTTTGCTCAATACCACTTGATAATAAACAGGGAGCTAAAACCCAAACCCACATCAGATATCCTTGAATAAAGCATCAATGAGGCAATAGATGGCAGCAATGTCTTCAGTCTTCTTCCAGTCTCATCCTTGTGCTATCTTTTCTAGAGCCTCTGTGAGGGTGAATTTTATGTGTCAGCTTCTGTGTGACACACTATCTATGTGCAGATGTTTGCATTATACAAGGTGTCTGTGAAGCTATTTGTAGATGAGATCAACATTTGAATCTGTAGACTAAGTAAAGCAGATTGCCCTCCTTGATTTGTGTGGGCCTTATCCAATCCATTGAGCGCCTGAGTAGAAGAAAAGCTGCAGTAGGGAAGAAATTGCTCTCTTTTGACTCACTGTGTTCTAGATAGGACATCATCCTTCTATAATCAGACACCTATCAGTTCTCCTGGTTCTCAGGCCTTTGGACTAGAACTGGAACTGTACTTCACAAGCTTTCTTGGAACTATAGGTCGCAGACAGAAGATTACGGAACTTAGCCTTCATAATCACTTTTAATCAACAAACAGGTATGTGTGTGTGTGTGTGTGTGTGTGTGTGTGTGTGCCTACTATTGGTTCTATTTTCTGGAGAACTCTTATTAATACTTAATACTTTGGTATAGCAAGATTTGTAACACCAACACATTCTGTATTATTCTTTGAAAACCCTGATATTTGATTTTTATATTATACTTTTGAAGGACTTTCAAGAGATGAAGAGAAGCATACTTTTCTAAAGAATACAATTGAAGCAAAAAGAGAAAGAAAGAATAATTATGCAATTACAAGTAATTATATGGCCATTCAAGCCTAATATGTCATAAGTATTGGAAGAGAATGAGTAAAACTAATAGGTTAGAGAGATTTCTCTGGTTGATTTGTTTATTCCTTCTTCAGAAATATTAATGCCGTAACTACAACATATATTCTGAAAAAATGATAAGATATTTCTTAATAATTGCAGGGATAAGCCAGGTGTGCTGGCACACACTTATAATTCTAGTACTTGGGTGGCTGAGACTGGAGGATAGCAGGTTTGTGGCTAGCCTCAGGAACTTAGCAAAACCCTCCGTGACTTTGTGAGAAACTGTTTCAAAATAAAAAATAAAATAGGAATCAGGGTGTAGCTCAGAAGTAAAATGCCCCTGGGTTCAATCCCAGTAACACACACACACACACACACAAACACACACACACACTAACTGAGGGAAAAACATGAATTCACATTCACTTATAAAATTTTGGTTAGGAATATAGTTTAAAAAGTTATAATTGGCTTATTATGAAGTGAATAATTTATTCTTTAATGATGGAAGCAGATAAGAAGAGTGTGACTGGGACTTCATGGAATGTGTGTGCCTTTGATAGAACTTTTAAATATTGGCAAATATAGGCATATGTCTCGGAGTGAAGGGTTTAGCAAAAAAATGCATTAAAGAATAGAGAAGGGACTATTTGTTTTTATATGAAATACATTATTGTTAATGAAAGCTTGTTATGTTAGTTTATGATGATATATAAAAGATGTATGAAAGTTCAGTGTGAATTTAGAACAATTAATATTTGATTTTTTAATAATATAATAAGAGGTTCTTGATAGATTTTGTACAGGAATTGCAGAAAGCAGACTCTTACAGGGAATATTAAGGGCTCAGTTAGAATGCCAGCTAGATAATAGAGTGCAAAGAGTTACTGTACATCAGGGATGCATAGCTTTTGTGTTAGACAGTGTTTAGAGTGCCTCAATATTTTCAAAAGCAATGTGGGAAAATGATTTTGAGAACGACACTCACCAAAATTCACTGAAAAAACACTAGAATAATAACTACAGCACAAAGGAGCAAAATTAAAACTGCCAAAATTCAATACATTTCACAGTTGAAAAAGTACCCCTTTAAAAGCATATTGCTTAATTTTGAAGCAATTGGGATTTCTTATGGAAGTTAAATAAAAAATAAGATTACTTATTCTGGCATTGCAAATTCACTCAGAAGTTCTTGAAATAGAGTTAAGTAGACATCAGTGCTGCAGCTATTCTTTTGTGAATTATTAATGGCATGACACATTTCTGATAGAGATTTTCATCATAAAATAGACAATGCACACTCTCAGTTATTTTAAGTTGAATCTTGTTATAACAATATTGACCACTCCAGGAAAAAAGAATGGCACACTTTCATTTGTTGAGGAATTCGGCTGTAAACTGTAAAATTTTCCCATATGTTAGACTTCTAATATCTTCTGCCAATCATTGATTGATTGTCTAATTTATTCTGGCTTTCTTCTTTCTATGTTCTTTTTTTTGCGGTGCCAGGGATGGAACCCAGGGGCATTCTACCTCCGAGCTACACCCATGGCCCTATTTTTATACTTTATTTTGAAACCGGGTCTCACAAAGTTGCGGAGGCCTCACTAAGTAGCTGAGGCTGGCCTAGAACTCGGATCCTCCGGTTTCCGCCTCCCAAGTACTGGGATTACAAGCATCTGCCACCACGCCCGGCCTCTATGTTCTTTTTGAATAGTTTCTAGCTACTAGATAGTAGTTTACTGGTCTTTACTTCTCTAGGGAATAGCCTGCTGTTAATCACATACAATATATTTTTCTTTTCAGATCATATGTATCAAATTTCTAAAAATTTGCTTTGAGCTCCTTTTCTATCTTTCGTTTCTCTCCTATTTATGCCTTTCAATTTTGAACTTGCACATTTTCCCTTGTTATGTGTCATAGTTTCTTATCTCTTTATATGCAAGAATACTTTATAGGATGCAGAACTTTTTTTTCTTCTAACAAGTTTTTCCTTCGGTTTTATTCTGCAACATATTTTATGTCCTCTGGATTAGTCTACTCCTTGGGGGCTTGTTTTTAAGCTTTGCTTGGGCAGTCCTAGTAGTGGGGATACTCTTTAAAATTCTAATCAATACTCTGTAGATTAGGAGATCTTTCCACTCTTGCTGGTGGGAACATGAAATATTTTGTCATTACAAAGCTCCAAGGATTGCTCCCCGTCCACCTTTCTGGTGGTTCTTTCTTGAGCTTCAGTTATTATCAGCACATACGCAAACTGGTAAACTCTGAGTCAAAGACTTAAAGACCTTTCTACATATCTCCAGAGTGCTCTCCTTTTGCAGATTCTTTTTTCTTTTTGCAGTATTTTACGTCTATCTATCGTCTTTGCAGAATTTACAATTCTGTCTTCCCACCTCAGCAAGACTGTATGCCTTCCATTACATGCTAAATATTCTCATCGCACACTAAGTGGGATTATTATCTATCTCCCTTGATTCTCTTCTCAGGTGTCACTATCCTAAACTGCCTATCATCTAGTATCTGAAAACTGTTTCATATATTTTATCTACTTTTATGTGTGTTTAATGTGGAAAGGGAAATTCTGTCTCTGCCCTTTTATCATACCAGAAATGGACATTCTGATTCCTTAGATTCGGATGGTAAACTTACTTAAATCTTGCTATCCAATACCTTATAGAATGCTGAAGTTAATTGTGAGGATGAAGGGACATAGTAGCTGGCAGTAGGGACCTAGAGTTCATGTGTACACTACATGAGTTAGAAATATTAGTAGAACTTTTAGACCAAAGCATCTACGGGCTAAAATGGATGTCTGGCAGGCTGTACTGTGGCTGGAGCATAAGTAAAGACAAATCTCATTATGCAAAACCCAGGGAATCACATCTATTACTTGAGGACATGTATATTTAGAGTTTAACTCAGTCCATTATTGACTCAAGGTCTAAGAAGTCTATTTGAATTTTCTAGATAAATATTTTATCTATGTAGATTCACTGCAAGGATATTTTGAGTGCATTTTCTTTACTCATGAAATTATAACATTTCAGATATGTATTTTTCTCTCTCCTACAGATACCAACTATCTCAAGATAACCATATGATGATATAATTTCTTTGAAAAAATTAATAATGGCTGATATAGGTCAGGGTATGCCAGCATCTC
Organism: Glis glis; assembly: GCA_004027185.1. Lineage (NCBI taxonomy): Eukaryota > Metazoa > Chordata > Mammalia > Rodentia > Gliridae > Glis > Glis glis. Next base: position 19,023 of record PVJS01019337.1, on the reverse strand, counting down.
TCTTTGGATCCAAAACTGTTAATGTACTTAAAAGTGACATTTATAGTGCCTGTTTTGTATAACAATGAGTTCCTTCATATACATTCACAAGCATTAATCAACAAAAATTTGCATTCAGTACTTGTGTGCCAGGTACTTTTGAGGCAATGGAAAAAGAAAAGGATGAATATCTGCTCTAAAGAGTTTGAGGAAAATCAGACTAAAATAAATTAAATATGATATGTCAGAGACTCTGCTTATGGCCATATGGGGCAACTAGAAATGACCTTATCATTGTCATATAAATAATTTTAAGAGAAATATGAAAACAGGCAAGATGAGGCTGTGGTTACTGAAAAAATAAATCAATGAAATGATTCCTATAGTACCTTGACTTTCTGCTTAGAAGTATTTTACACACCTCAATGCAGGTTGTGCAGCAGAGTCTCATCAAGAGCGCAGCAGCCTGGCTGAGTGATGAGGCAGAACTTAAGGAGGTGGAGTGGGTTCCATTTTGTGAGAAAAGCTACCTAGAAGAACAGAGCTACATAGAGAAAGAGCTGCATAAGAGGCCCTCTTCTGACTGCTGCTGAACCTTCAGCCATACATTTATAGGCAGAAGTAACCAAGTCCACATACAGGATGATTGGGGACATATAAGTTACAAATATGCAGAGTGCATAACAAAGTTCAGAAAACATGAGTTTTAACCATGAAGAATAGGAAATTATTCCAGAAATGGAAGCTACCTAAAAGAATCACTCTCTTATTTCTAGTGAATATTATTTCAGTGAAATAAATTCACTGGCTTAAAAATACTGGTAAGTATATAGATCATATTCTTAAAATAAAAGCAATAACTATCAAAACTGAAACAGAATAGGAAAAAACTTACTAAGAATATGAGACAATATCATTTCATATTTTTTTCACAATTTGTTGGAAGCTATAAGCTTTGGTTTTAATAGTTAAATGAACCCCTAAATGCCAAAAAAATTAAAAAAGAAAAAATATATAGGCAGATTATAATAAATTGCTGGAGCCAGGGTAAAGCAGAAACAATAGCAAATAATTTGAAAAGTACATAATATTTGAAGAAACAAAAATAACACAGTTTTCATTACAATTTATGCAAGAAGTAGAAAAATATTTTTGAAGATCATAAAAAATCTTTCAACCTAGAATTCTATAATGAGAAAAATGTGTCCTTCAAATGTTAATAAAACCGCTTTTCAGGGAAAAATAAAGAGAAAATCATCACTAACAACCTGCGCCATGAGAAATGCTAAAGCACTTTGCTGATTTAGGATACTAGACAGAAGTCCAAATTTATACAAAGAATAAGAACATCAAATAAAGGTTAATATATAGTTGCACAAAAACTATATTTTCTATTTTAAAAAGTTTATTCAACATTCATTGTCTTTTAAAGAAAAATTAAAAACTGCTATAATAGTACTTTAATGGCATGTGCCTTTTTTATATATTTATGTACAGTGTATATGTGAAATCTGTGATAAAATTAGTCAAGGATGAAAGGAAAGATGTTGAAATAAACTACTGTAACAGTCAAATATTATCTTAGTCTTTTGGGCTACTACAACAGAATACCATAAAACTATAGCATTTTGCCCCTGACCTCCAAACATCCATGTCTGGTTTACATACTGTTCTGGTTTGGATATAGAATGTCCCCTAGAATAGCCTATGTGTTTGCAATGAAAAAATATTCAAGGTGAAATAATTGAGCCATGAGAGTTCTAATCTCATCTGTGGATAAATTCATTGATGGATTACTAATTTGAATGGAATTATTGAGTAGTCAAGGAGATAGGTGGGCACAGCTGGAGGAGGCAGTTCACTGGGGGTATAGCCATGGGGACTATATATGTCCATGGGTCCCCTCCTCTCTTTCTGCTTCTGGACTCCTGCCATTGCGGCTGCCAGTGCCATTTATGCTTTGGCACTGGCCCTGTGGACAGAAACCTCTAAAACCATGAGCCCCAATAAAACTTTAAGTTGTGCTGTCAGATATTTAGATCACACTAGTGAGAATGCTAACTGAAACACATATTAAATACATTTATTGCATCTTAACAGCCCCCAAGTTCTGAACATGAACTCAAAGGAGAGGCTCCTTAATGCCCAGCATTTTCATAAGGTCAAGAAGAATCAATGATCCTTGCTCTCACCACCTGTATTTGAAGTCTTATCTAGTACAATAAAGGTAAAATAAAGAAACAATATAAATAATCATGCAGTTTTAAAAGACAGAACAAAACCTATTTTCGGTTTGCATGCCTCTGCACATAGGTAATCAAAAGAAATGCATACACACTATGTAATGCAATTCAGAGGTGAATTTTACAACATTACAGGATATATAATCACTTAACAAAAATCAATTTTGTTTCTATAGACGAACAACTAAAAAAGGAAAAATAAAACTTAAAACTTTTATATATGAGAGCATCAAAACTACCAAATACTTATTTAAATATTTAACTCTATTCAAAACCTGTATTCTGAAAAGTATAAAACATGGCTTATCGAATGGTAAAAAAGTATCAAATAAATTAAAAAGTACCATGTTACTGGATAGAATAAACATATAATTTAAGGTGACAATTTTCCTCATACTTATCTAAAGTTTAGGAGTAATCCTGTTAACAAAATGACAGCAGGGCTTTTTTAAATAATTTGAATTTGATAATTTGTTTCTATACTTGATATGGTATAGTTGTCATCTCTTGCTATATAGAAAAATCACCAAAAACTTACCAGCTTAAAGCAATATGCATTAATTAATTTATAAATTGCAGATCACAGATTACAGTTTAGCTTACTTCTTTACTACCATTTGCTTTGGGAAGTCTTTTTGTGGGTATTTCAGGAAAAAAAATTTAAAAAAAAGATCTTGAAGAGATATTTGCAATGCCATGTTCATTGAAACTTTTTAATAGTCAAGAGGTGGAAACAACCAAAATGCCCATTGACAAATGAATAAGTAAAGAAATTGTGGTACATACATACAAAGAAATATTATTCGGGCTTAAAAAAGGAGAAAATCCTGATATATACTGCAACATGAACGAATATTAGAAGATATTAAAGATATTCTATTAAGTGAGATAAGCAAGTCAGAAAAGGACAAATGCTGCCTAGTTCTACTTTTATGAGGATCGGGTACTCTGGAAGTCTGGTGAGGTTCTATTTCCTAACATGTACAGTAATTATAAGCTAGTTTGAGCTAGTTCTTTTTTGTTTGTTTGTTTTGGCAGTGCTGGGGATTAAACCCGGGGACTTACACGTGCCAGGCAAATGCTCTAACACTGAGGACTTCAGCCATTCAAATAATTCTAAGAGGTACATTTTCCTACATTTTTGTTTGTGTTGTATTTAAAAAACATTTAAATTTTAAAACTTTACAAAATAATAATAGAGAGGTAAATAGCAAATTTTGCTGTGTAAGTTGAAAAATTTAGTGGTCACTAAAGAAGGCTGTGGGAATGAGAGCATTTTAAAATTTATTTTAAGAGAGGAAATAAAATTTTTATATTCTGGTGGAAATGATCCAATTGAAATTATAAATGGTGCAAAAGAAGCAGAATTATTGGAAGAATATTCTTTAGAAAGCAATTAGAAGATGATATCTACATGTGGAGGATTTGGTTTACATTAGAAGCAAGAACAAGTTATCTATAATAACAGTAAAGTTGGGGAATGACCATAGATGTAATTAGCTGGACAGGGGAGGATTTGAATTTGTGGAGGATCAATTCTAACTCCCATTATTCACCTTTGTTATGATTTGAACTTAAGACATCATTGGAACCCTAATGTGTTAGACAAAATAGACATGTTTGGAGGTAGCATAACTGAAGGGGATGGATTCCTGGGGGCATGGCCAGGGACTGTGTTTTTCCATGGACAGCCTGCTACAGCCTCTCTCTTTCTCTCTCTCTCTCTCTCTCTCTCTCTCTCTCTCTCTCTCTTTCACACACACACACATGCACACACACACACACACACACACACACACACACACACACATACACACATACACACAGTCTCTCTCTGATCCTTTCCACTATGAGGAGCTGAGAAAAGCCTACCCTTTCTGGTTTCCACCACCATGAACTGGGGTGGTTGCTCCTCCACTTCCATGCCCTGATCTCTACAGCTGTGACCCAACCTAACATGGACTGAAACCTCCAGAATTCTGAGCAAATAAATCTTTTAAAGTTTTGCTTCTCAGGTATTTTGACCACAGTGGTAAAAATGCTGACTAAACAAACTTTGATAGACACTAGGTCATCAAATGAGTTTAAGGTTTAAGGAAGAGGACTTACAGATTTGTTGTGACTAGAGAACTTTCAGAATCCAAATGGAAGAGAGTAGGAGAGGGACTGGAGTAGAGAGAGCAATGTGATATGATTTCTGGCATCATTAAATATCTGCCTGAGATTAATGGCTATTTTTCAAAGTGATAAAAGTCAGCATGATTTTGATTCTTTTAGAGATATGGCTTTTGACAGGTGAATAAGAAGTGGCATAAAAGGGACAGGGAAACAGAGTTTGTCTAAAAGAGGTTATTATAAATTTTACTTCAAGTAAGGATGGAGGGAAGTAAAAGATGAGAGCTTGAAAGGCAAGGAATTAGCATGCATGGTGTAAAAAATTTGGAGTTAAATTATTTGAAAGACTGAGCTATTAAAAAGCTATAGTTGGAAATCAGTGGGTTTGAAATTGAGATTAGGATAAGGATGAAATTAAGGCAGCTCTATGGTATGAACATAGAAGTGAACTGCTAAGGAAGGAAGGTGTATGAACTCACTGAAGGCAGAGATCAAGTGAGTGAAATGTGAAGGTACTAGAAATATCATCTATATGAATAGGGGGGTTACGAAGAATTATGGCAGGAGTGGTCACACAGGGTAATAGTAAGACAGAATTTAAAATCTTCAAGGAATCAGAAGTTGTAGCTAAGGAGTATTTGGATGGTTGCAAATTTGTTTATTTTTATGAAAACTTGCAAATTTTTAGGGAAGAATGAGATAGAAAGTTCTGGGAAATGGCAGTGAAGAACAGTAAAGGTGCATATGTCACCTCAGACATCATAATATGATGACCAGAATGCAAAATGCACTACTGTGCTTCTGTTAGAGTAAAAAATATAAAATATATTGAGTCATAAAGCTGATGATTTGCTATTGATTAATAAAGAGTTCAAGAAAGTACACTGGATGGATGTTGGTTCAAAAAAATTACAATAGATTGGGTCAGCACCTTTGAAGAATAGATAGCAGAAAATGTATAGAAAAATTTGGCAATCCTGGATATTTTGATGAGATTAACATGCAGTGATAAAGTATAATTATTATTGAAGATAATTTTAGGGAAATGCATAGTGTGGACCTTCTTAGAAGCATGCAGAATTCTGGAACCCCTTTTTTACTCCTTCTAATCATGGTACATAATCTAGAACACCAGTGAGCTTAATCAAAGCACCAGCATACCTGCTGCTCCCTCCCGGCTGTGGGAGCACTCCACTCCTTCAGTGTAGAGGGTTCAGTGCCAAATGAGAGGTGGTCCTTCCTAGACTACCTGGAATTCTGTAGTCCTTTCTTAACTTCTGGTAGAGGCAATATAATTCTCTCTCTCTCTCTCTCTCTCTCTCTCTCTCTCTGTCCTTCTTTTTCTTTTTTGGTACTGGGGATTAAACCCAGGGCAATTCTATTTCCAAGCTACATTTGGAGCCCTTTTTTTATTTTCATTTTTTTGAAACAGGATCTCTCTAGGTGGCTGACAGTCTCCCTACATCACTGAGGTTGTCCCCAAGTCTGCAATCCTCCTTTCTCAGCCTCCAAAGTACTGGAATTATAGGTGTGCTCCACCACACCTTGTTCTTTCTATGTATATTTCTAGCATTCAAGTCTAACAGCTTTTGCAAATACAGTTCCTTACTCATAATATATTTAGTGTTCAAGTTTGTACATAAGAGTAAAAAAAAAAATTTCCCCATATTGAACTTTCAAAAGTTCCCACTGAATCAACAAATCCCACTGTGTGCTTGTGCTTTAGAGTTGAAGAGTATTTTTCTTTGTGTAAGTCTTGAAATTGAGAAAATGCTTTGTCAATTAGTAGGTCATTTGCTCTTGTTCCAGAAAGCTTTCTATTCTTTTTCTTTCTTTCTTTTTTTCTGCTTTAAATGTTTTCATATTCTAATGATAAAAGTGAAAGGAGATTTTTCTTTAAAGCCAATATTTACTGAATAACTATTTTGTGCCAAAAACTGTTAACACACCACTACCAACCAAAACAACAAAACTAGTCCTTAATTGTGAGCCTTTATGCTTATTACCTACAGAATGAGGCAGACATGGAAATAAACTGAAATGCCAGAATCAACTCTGGTGGCGCACGCTTGTAATCCCAGTATTTTGGGAGGCGAAGACTGGAGGATCCGGGTTCGCGGCCCAGCCTCAGCTCTTTCGCTCTCTCTCTCCCTGTCTCTCTCTCTCTTTCTCTCTCCTTAGTGAGGCCCTCCGCAACTTCGTGAGACCCGGTTTCAAAATAAAGTATAAAAAATAGGGCCAGGGGTATAGCGCGGAGGTAGAACGCCCCTGAGTTCAATCCCCGGTACCGCAAAAAAAAAAAAAAAAGCTATGCTGAAAGAAATTATATTATAAAAATAATCTAGTTCACTTATTTGTTTGCTAATATTTATTTACACAGAATTTAAAAGATCATTATCACTGGTATAAACTGCACTGGAATGGAAGTGGTAGAAGTGAAGACAGTAGAAAGGAATCAAAGGAATACAAATAGGGAAAGTAAAACTGAAACTATCTTTGTTTGCAAACAGCATGATCCTTTACATAGAATATCCAATAAACTCATCTAGAAGATTCTATAGGTGATAAATAGTTTTAGCAAAGTAGCAGGATACAAAACAACCTATGAGAATCATTGGAATTCCTTTATACCAATCATGAATCCATTAAAAAAGAAATACAGAAAACAATTCCATACACAATAACCTTAAAAAAGATAAATACCTAGGAATAAATTTAACCAAGGAGACGAAAGACCTCTATAATGAAAATTATAAATCACTAAAGGAAGAAATTGAAAAAGATTTTAGAAGATGGAAAGACCTCCCATGCTTTTGGATAGGCAAAATAAATACAGTCAAAATGACCATACTTCCAAAAGCTATCTACACATTCAGCACAATCCCAATCAAAACACCATCATCATTTTTAACAGACCTAGAAAAATCAGCTATAAAATTCATATGGAAAAACAAAACACCCAGAATAGTCACAGCAATTCTCAGCAACAAGAACCATGCCAGAGGTATCACATTACCTGACTTCAAACTGTACTACAGAGCAATAGTAATAAAAACAGCAAGGCATTGGCACAAAAACAGACTCATACACCAATGGAACAGAATAGAAGATACAGAAATACAGGCCCATATCTATAACCAGTTGAACTTTGATAAAGGTGCCAAAGACATACAGTGGAGAAAGGACAGCCTTTTCAACAAATGCTCTTGAGAAAACTGGCTATCCTATGTAGAAAAATGGGACTAAATCCTAACCTCTCACCGTGCACAAAAGTCAACTCTAGATGGTTCAAAGACCTAGAAATTAGACCAGAAACTTTGAAACTTCTAGAAGAGAGTATAGAAGCAACACTCCAACATATAGGTACAGGTAGAATCTTCCTCAATAAGACCACAAAAGCTCAGGAAATTAAAACAAGAATTAATGAATGGGATAACATTAAATTAAAAAAGCTTCTGTGCAGCATAGGAAACCACCAAGATTCTACAGAGAGAACCTACAGAATGGGAAAAGATCTTCAACACTTACCCATCAGATAAAGTCTAATATCTAGAATATACAAAGAGCTTAAAAAGCTTAACACTAAACAAACAAATAATCCAATTAAAAAATGTGCAACCAAACTGAATAGACACTTTTCAAAAGAAGAAATGCAAATGACCAACAAATATATTAAAAAATGTTCATCATTTTTAGCAGTCAGGTAAATGCAAATCAAAACTACAGAAATTCCATCTCACTCCAGTTAGGATGGCAATCATAACAAAAAAAAAATAAATGCTGGCAAGGATGTGGGAAACCAGAACCCTATTATACTGTTGGTGGAACTGTAACTAGTACAACCACTTTGGAAATCATTGTGAAGGTTTCTCAGAAGATTGGGAATGGAACTACCATTTGACCAAGCAATAGCACTCTTGGGCATCTTCCCAAAGGAAATGAAATAAGAATATTATAATCATGCATGCATACTCATGTTCATAGCAGCCCAATTTACAATTGCCAAATATGGAACCAGTCTAGATGTCCATCAATGGGTAAATGGATCACAAAACTTTGGTATACACACATAAAGAAGGACAAAATTACACCATTTGCAAGAAAATGGATGGAACTTGAAGACATTATGCTAAGTACACCCAGTCCCAAAGAACAAGTAGATGTATATTCTTTTTATTTGGCAATAAGGGCAACATTGGATAGGTGAGCAGAGACTCCATGAGAGTGGAGTGATTAGGAAAGGGGGGGGGTGAAGTCATAAAGAATGCAATAATAGAAATAATGCTATGAACACATACAAAACTGCCAATTCCAATCTCCAAGACTTGAGGGGTGAGGGTGGGGGGAACCCAGTGGGGAGGGCAACAAGAGTGTGTGCATGTATTTTTCTAATGCTCTGTACCCCAATATGGTATAAAATAATGCACCCAATTAAAAAAAAGAAATTAGTCTCCTGTAAGTTTTATGTATTACTATTCCAAGTATGGAAGGGTTACATACATGGAAAGCATAATAATCTTATAAAACATGTACTATCAATTCCATTGTACCTATTGAATAATTATAAGTTCAGTGAGGTTACCTTGTTTGTTAAAATATTTGTGGAAACATGATTGACACAGTTCTTTCTCTTCTTGGTGTGGACCTTTGCTTCTTTCCTTGGATGTTATAAGAAATGGGAAATATATGAGTCATTTAAAATTATAGATTTGTTTCTTAGAAAATAAGTTAATGATATAACTTGTGCAAACACATTCATAAGTTACTTAATATGATACTTTTTTGACATTAGCAGAGTCAATATGGATTTAGAGCACAACATTTTATTAGGATGTGAGAGAAACATTGCATGCAAACATCTCATCTAAATGTATTTGCTAATAAAAAGTTCTGTGCTCACACTGACAACAGTACAAGACAGCTGCCATCTGCATCCTGAAATTAAACACCTTCATGTAAAAAAAAATCAGTCGAAAAAATGTGCTGACATGTAATAAAAAGACAACAGTCACTCGTATACATATATAGCCAAAAGGCCAAATAGCACAGTATTTTGTAGCATTTTGCATTTTGCATGGCTGTATTTTATTGTATTTTATTTCAATAGAAATTACCAACTTTCTAAGGCAGACTTTATCCTTGCTAGCAAAGATAAAAAATGCACAACAAAATTTTAATGCACATACTATAGTTTGGCCCTTATCAAAACTAATATTTGAGCTTCTCTGTCCAACTGCTCATATTCAGCTTTAATAAGCTCCAAGCCTTAATCTTTTACATGTGTCTAAATTAAATCATTAAACATAAATGCCAAGGCAAACTGTACATGATTCCTTGTTATCAGCAAGAAAGATTGGCTACAATGGTAATTAAGTGAATCACATTGAGAAATATTGAGATTTTTTGAATAAATGCAAATAAAACCCTTAATATAGTAAAACCTCCATGTACAGTGCCATGCTACTGGACATTTGACTATACTACTAATCAAATCATGTTTATATATATATATATATATATATAAAGATATAATATTCTTTTCAAAACACACAAAACCATTAGCATGCATATTACCTTCTCTTTAGGAAATAAGTCTTCAATGTATAAATCACTATTATAGTACAACTATTATGGCATTCTGATCATTGATTCACTTCTGAGTAGTTTATCATTCTAATTTCATCTATTAGCTGACAACTGTCTTAACAGTAAACTAGAAAACTTTTCTTTTTAATCCTTTTTTTTGTACAAACCATGGTGGCTTTCTCTAAATGAAGGGCTTATCAACTCTAGTTGAAAAACTATTCAGAAATAGAAATGGCAAATCAATTTGCATACATTGCATTGTTTGAGAATAGTCAACGCACTGTAGTGAAAGTTTTAAATACTAAGGATAAGCCATATTATCTTGTCAAGCCTTTTAATGCACTATTATCAAAAGATTCTCCAAATAGTGAGAAATGACAGAAAATACACACATACTGATTGATTACTTTCTAGATTCCTGGAAATTCTGGGTTAAAGTATTAAAGGACAAGTAAGGCAAGTTCTCTACTTCTCAAACCCTAAATATCTTATCAGAATAGAGTTATATTGATCAACACTCATTATATTGTATGAAACTTGACCTGGAAGTTATCATGATTAGTCATGACCTTGATTCTTTTAAAAAGTAGACTTTGTTCATCAAAAATTTTAAATTTCGCCTGGTATGGTGGTGTATGCCTATAATCCCAGTACTTGGGAGGCTGAGACAGGAGGATCAGAGATTGGTGGACATCCTCAGCAAGTAGTGAGACTCTCATCAACCTATCAAGACCCTGTTTCAAAATAAAAAATAGGGATGGGGTGCAGCTTAGAGGTAGAATGCCCCTGTGTTCAATCTCCAGTAAAACACACACACACACACACACACACAATGCTTGGAAACCAGTAGTTTGAGTAAACATGTTAATATTTTTTTGTTTTTTTTTTTTTTACGGTACCGGGGATTGAACCCAGGGGCGTTCTACCTCCGCGCTACACCCCCAGCCCTATTTTTTGTACTTTATTTTGAAACTGGGTCTCACGAAGTTGCAGAGGGCCTCACTAGAGACAGGGAGAGAGATAGAGAGAGAGAGAGAGAGCGAGAGAGCGAGAGAGCTGAGGCTGGCCGCGAACCCGGATCCTCCGGTCTCCGCCTCCCAAAGTACTGGGATTACAAGCGTGCGCCACCACGCCCGGCGTTAATGTTTAATAAAATATTATCAACCTAGATAATAGTACTTTGTTTTAACTTTTAGAGTCAGGACTTCTCTCTTTTCTGGTATATTGATGCTTAGTCCAAAAACACTCAGGTTACTTAAGATCATATATAATAATATGTCATTATTTTATATATTTATTTTATATACATTTTTATATATTTATATATCTATCAGTATTATTTAATAATAATAATATATCATCATTTTCCCAACAAAACTCCATAATGCCAGGGTCTGTATAAGATTTAGCCTGCTTGTGATATATGTTTTGAGGATCTTAATTGCCTGAAATTTTGAGTTTCTAGCAAAGCTCCTAGGAAAATCAAAGCTGATTGTACTTATAGTACACTTTAAGTAGCTGGGATGTAGAACATTATTTCTGGTGACAGAGAGAGGATGAGCTAGAAAAGGTCAACAAAATAGAGTTCATTTAGGATGTTGTGGTAGTAACAAGTGAACTCAGAGTTTCTGAAGTATTGAACCTAATTATTAATGCTTTGCCTACCTATTCATAGTAAAGAAGAGCTCTTGGTTCCAAGCAGTTGAAAACTACCCTGGATAACTAAAACAAATAGACAAAAATAATTAATTAAAAATAAGCTATATTTCACAAAATTAACAGGAATACTCAGCATATAAGCAGAACCAAGCCATAGAAATTATAAATAAGGAAATCCCAAAGACTCATTCTGAGATGTCATTGCTGGATTCAAAGCCACCAATGTATCAAAGGTCACTGCTACCACTGGATACTAACTACCTAATGCCTTTTGTGAACATTTCTCTGCCACAATACTTACTTCAGTAGGAAATAAATATCTAAAACTAGGTCTTATACTTTCACCTTTTATATCAGAGTGGGGGGAGTGAATATCTATCTGATTTTCCTTTGAATTATTGTCAAAGGCATTTCAGGTATGTGGGAGCAAAACTAAACAAATGTGTCTATTGCTATCATGTTTTTATCTCAATTCCCATTCTTTCTTCATCTTTCTAGTATATACATCCAAAATGGTGGCTCCCTTGCTTAAAAGCTCTTAGTGGATTCCCATTACCTGACCAATACTGTTCAAACTTTACGATGGAATGTAACCTGATCACCATTGGCTTTTATCAGTATCCATCTCCATAATATTTGTGTATCCTGAAAACAAATCATTTAAAATGTCATCTTTTCTCATATATGACATGCATGTTAATGACTTTGATTATATTTATTTTGATTCCACAGCTCCTCGTTCAATAGGGAAATTACTTCCAATATGTCTCATTCAAAGTAGTTTTCCGTATATCACTTCCTTTGTGAAACTTTTCTGTAATACTTTCCTCCAACACAATTTCTTTGCTTCTAAACAGTATGTTTATGCCATTAATACAAATGCATGTTTATCTTAAATTCTTCTACTAGGACATGAACTATTTGAAAGGATAAGCTGTGTTGAATTACATTATCCCATAATTATTAAAACATTTACTAATTACCTGTTACCTGTTTTATTCGATACTGGGGATTCAGTGACACTTTTTATGTTTCTCATCTAAAATAATAACTGACATAATGGCTGGGGGTGTAGATCAGTGGTAGAGTATTTGCCTAGCATGCTTAAGGTCCTGGATTCAATTGACAGCACTGCAAAAAAATAATATAAAATAATAACTAACATAAAATAAGAATTAACATATGTTGAATGAAGATCTGAATAATAATTAAGCAAGAAAGTTGCTTTGAGACTATCATTTTCAGAAATAATAGGAATTGAGGCATTATTTATCAGTTGCTTCTGATTATGGCCCAATCCGAACTTCTATTTCAGAATTTAGACCATTTATAAGTTTAAACACTTTTATTTGCTTTAAAGTTCATCTCTAAATATTTAATTTCTACTTTCAAGCAATTAATTCATTTATCTATTGTCAATAATATTATTGAAATAGATACATTTACATAACAGTGCCTTTTTTCCAAGTATAGAAATTCAGTTGGTATGGGTAACTAGTGGTTATTTTTTTTTTTAATTTGCAGTTTTCCAAGAATTTTTGGTAGCTCCTGCTTTAAATTCCAAACTGGATATGTTAGGCTGACACCTTTTGTATTCATTCCACACTGCCAAAGACAAATACTATCACATCTTTTACAATTTCACTGTGAATAATTATTTTTAGTAAAACCACCTATTCAAATCTCAATAGAAGCCATTTAGTCTTCCCATCAAATCCTCATACTTTAAGTGTTCCTACTAAACTATTCTTAAATTTTTCTGTCACAGTTTAGGTAACAGTACTGACTGTGAATGCTCCATGATGACTAGCTGTCAAGATAGGAAATCCAGTCAAGTTCAAAGAAATGAATGGTGTCAGTGATATCATGCTACTTAAGTGTGGAAGCATTTGAGTATGTCTACTGGTAACAGTCATGGATTTATTTCAAGAGAAAAGACTTGAGAATAAAAGCTTTAGGGAGGGAAGTGTGAAATTTTGTGAGAAAAAAAATGTGGTTTTGGAAGGCAGCTTCTTCCCATGATGAATAAAGGCAAGTTCTAGTTATGAATCTAATTTCTTGCAATCTTCAGAGCAACCGATGCAAAGCTAATCATCACATATTTAATATCAACATCTTCTTTGTTTTTTCTTTATTTCAAGGAAGTGAATTTCAAATCATGGTGCTGGTATCCATGAGCTTCTCTGAACCCTTTTCTGAATTTTTCCACAGCCATTTGCCTTTTTTACTATTGTTTTCTCTTATGCGTGACAGTTTTGAAATTCTACATGATTGATAATATTGCAAAAAATTAATACAGAAGCAAATATGAAAATCCATTTATATTCTGTGAAGACATTGAAGAGACTGAAAATGTGTAATACATAATATTCTTAAACTTATTTCTCTTGTTGAATCATAGTTAATTTTCATAAAGATGTGTTAATGATTAATAAGATTTTTAATGTTTTAAACAAAAATGTAAAGGATTTTCTTAGTTTTAATGTTTAAAATATAAAAATCAACAAAAACTCACAGGAACAAGGTTGAGGTCACTTCTGTGATTCTCAACCATCTTTAAAAATGTAAAATCTTAGTCTTCTATCAAAGGAGTAGCTGGTAAAGATTTTCTCCTGTTCAGTAGGCTCTCTCTTCAGACTTTTGATTGCTTCTTTTGCTGCACAGAAACTTTTCAATTTAATGCCAACCCATTATTGATTCTTGCTTTTTATTTTCTGAGCTTTGGGGTCTTATTGATAAAGTCTCTACCAGTGTGTATATGTTAGAAACTAGGTCCTACGTCCTCTTCTAGTAATTGCATAGTCTCTGGTCTAATTTCTAGGTCTTTTATCTACATTGAGTTTACTCTTATGCATGGTGAGAAATTAGGGTCTAATTCCATTCTTCTACATATGGATATCCAGTTTTTCAGTACCATTTGTTGAAGGACTATCTTTTCTGTATAATATGTTTTTGGCTCCTTTCTCAAAAATCAACTGGCTATAAAAGTGTGAGGATTTGCTTCTGTATCTTCTATTCTATTCCCTTGGTCTATGTGGCTATTTGTGCTAAAGTCATTCAGTTTTTATTACTATAGCTCTGTAGGATAATTTGAAATTGGGTACTGTAATACCTCCAGTATGATTCTTATTGTTCAGAATTGCTTTGGCTATTCTGAGTCTTTTGTTTTTTCATATGAGTTTAGGACTATTTTTTGTAACTGTGAAGAATGACACTGGTATTTTAAAAGATATTTCAATTTCATTGAATCTGTAAATCACTTTTGGTAATTTGAACATTTTGACAATATTTATTCTGTCTATCCAAGAATATATGAGGTCTTTCCATCTTCTAAGATCTTCGATTTTTTTTCTTTAGCATTGTATAGTTTTCATTGTAGAGGTATTTTGCCTCCTTGGTTTGATTTATTACTAAATAGTTTTTAGGCTATCGTGAATGGAATTGTTTCCTGATTTATTTTGCAGTGGATTAATGGTTAGTGTATAGGAAAGCTATTGAATTTTGTAAGTTGATTCTGTATCTGGCTACTTAGCTGAATTTATCAGCTCTAGAAGACTTCTGGTTGAATTTCTGGATCTCATAAGTATAGGGTTATGTTGTCTGCAAACAGAGATAGTTATAATTCTTCTTTCCCTATTTATATTTCTTAATGCTAAAAATCACCTAATCAAAATATGGGCAATTGAAATTAATGTATACTTCTCAAAAGAAGAAATAAAAATGGCCAATAAATATATAAAAATGTTTAACACAAGGGAAATGCAAATAATAACTATATTATAGAGATTCCATCTAAGTCCAGTTAACATGGCAATCATCAGAAATACAAACAGTAATAAATTCTGGTGAATATGAAGGAAAAGAGGAAGTCTTATACAGTGTTGGTGGGTTTGCAAATTATTACAACCACTATGCAAATCAGTATGAAGGTTCTTAGAAATATTAAAAATGGAACCACCATATGACCCAGCTATTCAACTTCTAGGTATCTTTCCAAAAGAATTAAAGTCTGATAACTATAGTGACATGTGCTTATCTATATTTATAGCAGCATAATTCACAATATTCAAGTTATGGAACCAACCTAGGTGTCCATCAACAGATGAATGGATAACAAAACGTGGTATGTATACACAATGTAATTTTAATTAGTCATGAAAAACAAAATTATTATATTTGCAGGAAAATGAATGGGACTAAAGAATATTATGCTAAATGAGATCAACCAATCTCATTAAGTGAAGGGTTGTAGGTTTTTCCTGATATGTAATAGCTAGATAGAAATTAGTAAACAAAAGGGACGTTGGATAAATGAGAAGAGAGACCAGAAGAATAGTGAAAGAGGATTGGGAGAGGTTGGTGGGGGGGGGGGGATAGGAGGTTTGGTAACAAAATCAGTTCAAATAATGCTATGTACATAGATGAAGGCAACATCACTACCAATCTCAATAACATGTATGTTGGGGGAAGGAAGCAAGGTAGAATCTGGATGGAATTACACCAAGTGCTGTATTCATGTATGTTTCCATCACTCTGAACTTCCTTATGACGTATAACTACAATGCACCAATAAAAGTATATGCATTTTTATGTACAAAAGTCCTGATACCTAAAATTTAAGAACCAGTGATTGAAGAAATATGACTTGGTTTGAGGTGCTTCTGGAACGTCCTAGTGTCTGCCCATTATTTTACTTAGCTAATGCTATCCATGATGTCATATCATATAAACATTATTTACTTTGGGAAACCAGTTCATCAAGTTTTATCTAATATTATTCAACTTCCACTTTCATAATTCCCATTGCACTCCCTTGGAATTACTTAGTTAATATTTGATCCCTTCATATTTCAGATTCTAGACTATAGTAGGTGATGGATAAAAATCAGATTGTGGTATGATAATTTAATGAGCTGTTTAATATCTGTTGTTTAATATCTGTAGGTCCATTCACACTCACACACAAATAAACCTATATTTTCTAATGTACCATCTACAGCTTTTTCCAGGTACTTTTATACTCGTTTGCCTTAGAATTAGTCTGTTAGAAGTCAAAAGCAGAAATTACTTGCAAGCTATTTCTTTTCATAGCATATAATTTTCACAGTCTCAATTAATGATAGAAATTGTGCAAAGGTACAGAGGAGGACAAAGAGGAAGTATAACTGAATACAGAAATTTGGGAAACCAAGAAGAAGGGTGCAGTGAGAGAAGGAAAAAAGAGAGATCAAGAGACAGATAGTGAATCAAGGGGTTGCCAGTTGGGCATGATACAAAAAGAAGTCCTTAGTATTCTTTGAAGTCTTGTACCAGTGAAATGGAAAGACTTTATAGGGGATAGTTTCATAGTAGACAAAATGTGGGTTGGCTCTAGTCACTGTAGTAGTCATATTTGATGAAGTTGTATTTATCTATGTGGGAAAAAGAAGAACATTAGCATCAGACCCAAGGAATTACTTCTGGTTCGGCCAGTGTGCAGTTCAGTGATACCCTTCTTATCACTGCTTCAGTGTTCAGCTAACATCAGAACTGACTCAATTTTCAGAAGCCCCTTTCATAAACATCTAATAGAAATACAAGGTCAGTTTAGACTTGAATTTAAAAAAATGTACAAATAGATTGTTTAATTGAATATATAGGATCAGGTTCATAATGCTCATATGTAGAAATTAGGTAAAATTTTCATTTATATAGCACATGCTTCCTTTTGATTGATTGACAAGTACTTTTAGAATAAAATTGCCCTAAAATGTCACTTTAATAGATTATACCAATTAGAGAAGAAACAATGGAGATCCCTTTAGAAAACAGCATACACTGTAAATTCATTGTTAACCATGAGGGAGATGAGAAGCAAGATTATTTGCCCAAGGCCACAGAGCTACCTGGCTTTCGGTTATTCTTCTGAGTTTTTCTGGAAACTAAAATCTCTTGGAAGGCCTAGGTTTTCATTATTAGAGAACAGAAGGCTTGTTTCATGTTTTGCCCCAATGTGCCACTTCAAAAAAAAAAAAGAAAAGCAATATTGAATATTAAAAGTACACGCTTCTAAAGGGCCAGAGGAAGAAACAGCATCCTTGTGCCAAGATTCAAAATCCAAGTACAAAATTGACCTCCTTCTGTTACCAATTCTCAGGCACCCTCAAGCAAGCCCTTTGAGACATGCCTTCTGTTTTAGCCACTTTGTGCATTCAAATTAGGAAGTTGAACCTTCAAACTAAGTATCAGCAAACATTGCAAAAGCTGTCCCTGGTGTGTTCCTGGAGGCCTTCGTTAGTAACAGAGATACTGGACCAGAAAGAACTTCCTAACTTTTTATGTTTCAAATTTTCTCTGTTTTGGCAAAATGATGAGGTAGAAACTCTTCTTGTATATTACAATCAGTTTTTTTTAAGATCCTCATTGTTCTACATTTAACTTTATTCTATATTCTCAGCCATAAAATATGAAATTTGAAATAGAAAGTGTTTGTGTTTCAGTTTAAAACATTATTCCTGTTGAACTGTGATCCCTCAAAGATTTAACTGAATTATTAATTTATGGAAAAAGAAAGGACCCAGATTTCATATCTCAACCTGAGCTGATTTTTCATGATTCTTTTAGAACAGAAAGTCTTAATTTTTTCCAGTAGGAAAATATATATATATATATATATATATATATATATTATCTTAACGTGTTGCTAACCATCAAGGTAATTTGCATTTTCAAATAATCATCAAGCTATAAACTGTACAAATAAATTAAGGTCTTATATATAGTTAATATCATGTTGGTAGTTAAAAATGGGCCATGATGGAGGTATTTACATCACAGACCCTGGTAAATGCTGTAAACCTCCACACACCCCACCTCTCGCCCACTGGGAAACAGGTTGTTTAATATTTATGAGCTCACTTCCATATATTTGGCCAGTATTAACATCTTCATCTTGTAGTAGAGACAAATACAGTTTTTTGTTAGGACCATGTTTTTCTTCGATTAATAAAGCTAGTAAGTCAACATGAGGTAAATTCAGTACTTTTTAGTCAGATTAGATCATAATTTTTTTTGCTTTATTTCCTTTGGCTAAATTGATTAAAAAGAGAAATTTTAGTTTTCCTTTAAAATTAGCATAAAACTTTTATGATATATTAAAATCTAAAAAGTAATAGCTAAGGAGATTTTTACTAATTCTGAACACTTCAATTGCCTTATTCAGTATGTCTCCAAGTAGTTTTTATTTTCAAGTTTAAATACTGTACTCATTAATGAATGATATACATCTTTTACATACTAATCTTTCCTTATATAACAATTATGTGACAAAAATTATAATAAACATATTATATTATTACCTAATTTGGTTCTCACAACTATTCATAAAATTTTATTTTATGCCGGGCGTGGTGGCGCACGCTTGTAATCCCAGTACTTTGGGAGGCGGAGACCGGAGGATCCG
>PVJS01019336.1:0-33839 GCA_004027185.1 Glis glis | reverse complement strand
GGGAATGCTCCCGTCCCAGCTCGGCTCCGCCCCCAGCGGGCGCGCGCTCAGTCCAGACCCCGCCCCCCAGCGGCAGGCGCTCAATCCAGGCCCCGCCCCCAGCAGATGAGCGCTCCCACCCTGGCTCAGCCCCACCCCCAGCGGATGCTCGCTCCCTCAGGCCCTGCCCCCTGAGGCCATTGGTTCCCTCGAATGCCCCACCCCTGGCCCCGCCCCTACTACGAAGGCCCCGCCTCCAGAGGCCAGTGGCTCCTGGGAATGGTCTAGCTCTGAGGTAGAATGTCTCTGGGTTAAGTCCCCAGTGCCACACACAGGCACCCATGCGTGCAAGCATGGGCACACAGACACGAAAGGGCCGGAGGTGTAGCTCTATAGTACAATGCCCTGGGTTCCAGCCCAGAACCAATAATTAATTATAAGCCGGGTGTGGTGGCACGGCCTGTAATCCCAGTATTGGGAGGCTGAGACAGGAGGATCCCAGGTCTGAGGCTAGCCTCGGCAACCTAGGGAGAATCTGTCTTACAGCAAAAAATAGACAGGGCTGGAGGTGTAGCTCAGAGGTAGAATGCCGCTGGGTTCAGTCCCCAGGGCCGAGTGAATATGAGGAGGGGCTTCTGAGTCCCATGGATGTGACCCAGATGATGCTCATTAGCTGTTCTCATTCACCCTGCAAACCTGTACTGCCCTGGCCCTGGGCTTAGTGCCTGAACAGAGAGGTGTGGCAAGAGGGCTGTGGGTGTAGCAAGGACAGGACAGGTGTCCCCCTTGGTGGTGGGAGTTCTCCAAGAGGAAGGGACAACCCCAAGCACGGGCCTATAGAAGCAACTGGTTTTTTATAGGCACAAACTCAAGAGGAGGTGTGAACATTTTATTTACTGTAATGCTTCTTACTGGCAGGCAGGGAAGCAAGATCTGGAACAAGCTAAAATAATCCTCTATTTAAAAGAAAAAAAAAACTGATCTCCTAGCAGTTCTGGGCGAGGGAGTGGAATTAAAAAACCCGCAATAGTTTCTGACTGTGAATACAGAGGCTAAGGAGGGACATCCACCGGTGTCAGGAGGAAAGCCTGGCTTCCGTGTAGTGTAGGGAGGAGGTGGCGGCCTCTGCGGACAGAGGGCCCCCTAGCCCACAGACGCCAAGATGATGTCAACTGGCAGCTCCTCGGAACTTCTGGCTGTAACCTGCATTGTCACTGTGTCCAAAAGCAGCAGTCGGGAGCGCACGAGGATGTCATGACCGCCCCGGAATACACCTGAAAGGGAAGCCAAGTACAGATGTCTAAGGCACAGGGCTGCAGAGGCCAGGCGAGGGTGGTACCTGCAGCAACCATGAGCAGGAGAGTGGGCTGAGATGCCCATGAGCAAGGCCTGGACGAGTCACCTTCCCTCTGAGTCCAGAAGCCCAACCACAAAGTGAAGAAAAGAACAACGCTGCCGGCCGGGTGCGGCAGCGCACTGTAATCCCAGTGGCTGGGAGACTGAGACAGGAGGATTGCAGGTTCAAGGCCAGCCTCAGAAACTGAGCAAGACTCTTGTTTCCAAATTAAAAAACAAAATAAAAAGGGGTGGGGGTATAGCTCAGAGGCATTCTGCCTCTGGGTTCAATCCCTAGTACCAAAAAAAAAAAAAAAAGAATAATGTTAGCCAACCTCAAATGAATTCATGGACATGTAAGGTTGTACCTGAGGCCAGAGGTGCTCACACAGTGGCTAAATCTGAGATGCAGGGGACAGCCCCAAAAAGAGAAAACCGCAGAGCAGGTGTCTGCAAGACCCAGGGAGCTGAGTTGCTTCAATGTGGCCGGAAATGATATGCGTGTCACCATGGCTGTCAGCTGTGATCAGGCTCCAAAGCAGAGCGCCTTCCCCCAACCCTGTTTATAAACACTCAGCCCGCGGGCGGGCGTGGTGGCACAGGCCTATTATCCCAGTACTTGGGAGGCTAGAACAGGAGGATCACAGGTTTGAGACCAATCTCAGCAATGTAGTCAGACTCTCAGCAACTTAGTGAGACCCTGTTTCAAAATAAAAAGGTCTAGGGATGTACCTCAGAGGTAGAATGCCCCAGAGTTCAATCCTGAGGACCCCCCCCCAAAAAAACCCCATCTCACTCCAAGCCCATTTCCTTTTTTTTTTTGGTGGTTCTGGGGATTGAAGCCAGTGTCATTCTACATCTGAGCTACACCCCCAGCCCTAGTTTTTATTCTTTATTTGGAAACAGGGTCTCACTAAGTTGCAGAGGGCCTCACAAGTTGCTGAGACTGGCCATGAACCTGCGATCCTCCTGTCTCAGCCTCCAAAATACTGGGATGACAAGTGTGTGCCACCACAACCGCCTCCATGACCAGGCTCCATTTCCTTTTGCTAACTGTTTTAGGCATGATAATACTATTGTCCTTGGGCAGGGTGGGTAAAGCCTGTAATCCCAGTACTTGAAAGGTTGAGACCCGAGGATTGAGGATTGCAGATTTGAGGCCAGCTTCAGCAACCTAGTGAGACCCTGTTTCCTCCAAATAAAAAATAAAATAAAGCCAGGCATGGTGGCGCAGGCTTGTAATCCCAGTACTTGGGAGGCTGAAACCAGAGGATCACAGGTTCTCAGCCAACCTCAGTTACTTAGGCCTTCCGCAACTTAGTGAGATCCTGTTTCAAAATAAAGAATAAAAAGTAGGGCTGGGGGTGTAGCTCGGAGGTAGAATGACCCTGGGTTCAATCCCCAGTACCGCCAAAAAAAATAAATAAAATAAAATAAAATAGGGCTGGGGTTAAATGTATTGTCCTTATTATGCTAAACATAGGGTCTTTATTTATGTCTTAGAGAAACAGATGAAGAATCATTTACATATCAACTGCCATATGTGGAATTTGCATGAAAATCGTCTGAAGGGAGTGTGGGTGCAGGTGCTAAAGATGAGTATGTGAACTTCATTACACTACTCAATTTTTGTATGTTTGAAAATTTCCAAGATGAAATGCTTAAACACCCTTTTTTGGGGGGGACTGAACCTGGAGATGTTCTACCTCAATTTGGGGGGGTACTGGAGATTGAACTCAGCGGTGCTCCACCCCCGACCTAAACTCCACCCATATTTTATTTTATTTAGTTTTTTTTGCGGTACTGGGGATTGAACCCAGGAGCATTCCACCTCCGAGCTATACCCCCAGCCTTATTTTTTATTCTTTATTTTGAAATAGGGTCTCACTAAGTTGTGGAGGGCCTCACTGGGTAGCTGAGGCTGGCGGCGAACCTGTGATCCTCCTGTCTCAGCCTCCCAAGTACTGGGATTACAAGCGGCACCACCACACCCGGCCCTATTTTATTTTGAAACAGGGTCACCCTAAGATGCTGAGGCTGGCCTCAAACCTGCGATCCTCTGGTCTCAGTCTCACAAGTACTGGGATTACCATCACGCCCAGTTCATACTTTTTGTGTGTGTGTAGTACTAGGGATTGAACCCAGGGGCATTCTACCTCTGAGCTCCATCCCCAGCCTGATTTTTTATTCTTTATTTTGAAACAGAGTCTCACTAAGTTGCAGAGGGCCTCACTACTTGCTGAGGCTGGCCGCGAACCTGCAATCTTCCAGTCTCAGCCTCCCAAGTACTGGGATGACAAGCGTGCACCACCATGCCCAGCTCCGGTTCACACTTTGTGACTTTCAAATGCAGTGGTAGTGACTCCCCATGTTCCCAGGGGAGTCGGCAGCCCAGGATCCAGTGGCAGTCCCCCCTGTAAGCTCCCCAGGCCTCTTCACTGGAAATGCAGCTTACCAGCCAGGAGCAGGGTGTGGGTGTTCTTGTTATCCGGCACTTTGTCTGACCTCTCACACGGGTGCATTCCCAAGAACTTCACAATATTGCCCACGGCCTCTGTAGAGAGCAATCCCAGTGTCATCAAGCAATACAATTTTTTTTTTTACAGTGCTGGGAGTCAAACCCACAGCCTTGCACATACCTAGCATGTACTCTAATACTGAGCTACAACCCCAACCCCAAGCCATACATCTCTTTTTGTTTTGTTTTTTATGGTATTGGTACTGGGAATTAAACACGGGGGTATTCTACTTCCAAGCCACACCCCCAGCCCTACTTTAGTTTTTATTTTTATTTATTTGTGGGGTTTTTTGCGGTACTGGGGGTTGAACCCAGGGGGCATTCTACCTCTGAGCTACACCCCCAGCTTGTTTTTTATTCTTTATTTAGAAACAGGATCTGACTAAGTTGCAGAGGACCTCACTAAGTAGCTAAGGCTGGCTGCGAACCTACAATCCTCCTGTCTCAGTCTCCCAAGTACTGGGATTACAAGCATGCGCCACCACACCCGGCTTAGTTTATATTTTGAAACAGGGTCTCACTAGGTTGCTGGTAGTCTTGCTAAGTTGCTGAGGCTGGATTCAACCCTAAGATCCTCCTGTCTCAGCCTCCTAAGTATTGGGATGACAAGCCTGCACCACCACGCCCCACTGCAACTGAGGGTCTTGAAAGGCAGGCAGGCCAGCGAAGGCTTTCCTGGGGTTTTACCTTCAAGTGTCTTGATGGTAGACAAGGTGAATGTTTCCTCCTTCTCAAACTCATCCCCTACCTCGTCCCAGGCTGCTTCAAAATTGACTTTCATGACTTTTTGGATGTGATCAGCTACAGTGACCTCCAGGTCCTCTAGCTGGGGACACGGAGGAAGAAGTCAGATACTCACGTCCAAGGGAGAGTCACCGCTCAACACCAATCGGGGCTGCTTCTCTCTCTTTTTTTTTTTTTTTGGCACTAGAGATTGAACCCTAGGGCATTCTGCCTCCAATCTACACCCCAGACCTATTTTATTTTTTGTCTTGAAATGGGGTCTGAGGAAGTTTTTGAGGGTCTTACTAAGTTGTTGAGGCTGGCCGCGAACCTGCGATCCTCCTGTCTCAGCCTCCCAAGTACTAGGATGACAGACGTGTGCCCCCACGCCTGGCTTCCGGGCTGCTTTTCTGGACTCGTCCATTAGTGCATCTGGCTCAGCTCTTACGATCACAATCTTACGATCACAAGACACTGAGGACGCCGTAGGCTCTGGGGACAAATAATATCTTGCCCGAGTGCCGTCTTCCACGTGCCGTGACCAAATAGAGTCCATTTTATTTTTTTGGTACTGGGGATTCAACCCAGGCTTTTCGACCTCCAAGCTACACCCTCAGCCCTTTTTAATTTTTTTGTTTGGAAAATGTGTCTCCCTAGGTTGCTGAGGGTCTCACTACATTGCTAAGGCTGGCTGTGAACCTGTGATCCTCCTGTCTCAGCCTCCCAAGTACTGGGATTACAGGCTGGTTGAAAAAAAATTCTTTTTACTTTTCTTTTTCTTTGTTTTTTTGTGGTACTAGGGATTAAACCCAGGGGCATTCTACCTCTGAGTTATACCCACAACTCTTTTTTTATTTTTTAGTTTGAAACAGGGTCTTGCTAGGTTATTGAGAGTCTCACTAAATTGTGGAGGCTGGTCTAGAACCTGCAATCCTCCTATCTCAGTCTCCCAAGTACTGGGATTACAGGCGTGTGCCACAGCGCCCAGCAAAAGAATTCTTTTAAAGAGAACTGTAAGGCCGGGCGTGGTGGTGCACGCCTGTAATCCCAGTACTTGGGAGGCGGAGACTGGAGGATCTGGGTTTGCAGCCAGCCTCAGTTACTTAGTGTGGCCCTCCGCAACTTTGTGAGACCTGGTTTCAAAATAAAGTATAAAAAATTGGGCCAGGGGTGTAGCTCGGAGGTAGAATGCCCCTGGGTTCCATCCCTGGTACTGCAAAAAAAAAATAAAAATAAAAAAATAAAGAGAACCGTAGCCGGATGTGGTGGTACATTCTTGTAATCCCAGTACTTGGGAGGCTGAGACCGGAGGATCACAGGTTCGTGGCCAGCCTCAGCTACTTAATGATGCCCTTCGCAACTTAGTGAGACCCCATTTCAAAATAAAGAATAAAAAAAATAGGGCTGGGGGTGTATCTCAGAGGTAGAATGCCCCTGGGTTCCATCCCCAGTACTGCAAAAAAATAAATAAAAAATAAAATCAGTCTAGTGGCGTGCCTCAGAGGGAGAATGCCCCTGGGTTCAATCCTCAGTACCAGAAAAAAGAAAAAAAGGAACTATATAGAGCCAAAATAAGCTAGGCGTGGTGGCACACGCTTGTAATCCCGGTACTTATGAGGCTGAGACCAGAGGATCCAAGTTCGCAGCCAGCCTCAGCTACTTAGTGACGCCCTCCGCAACTTAGTGAGACCCTGTTTCCAAATAAAGAATAAAAAATAGGGCTGGGGGTGTAGCTCGGAGGTAGAATGCCCCTGGATTCAATCCCCAGTACCGTAAAAAAATAATAATAAAATAAAATAAAATAAATAAAGCCAAAATAGCACAAGAAACACAGCCTGGCTGCCGGCCGCTGGAGGGAACTGCGCACCCCCTCATGATGTACTTCTTACCACATACTCGTCCTCATAGCCTTCCTCGTCGGTCTCCCCAGTGGTGGGGTCGCAGTCCTTGACAGTGAACTTCATCATGCAGCTGAACGTGCAGGCCACTGTGGGGAAAAAAGGCTGTGAGTCAGGATGTCCCCAGCCTGCGTGGGGGAGGAGGCCATAGCCTGCACTATAGGCTTCTGTACATTAGCAGCAGCAACGGCAAATATGCCACCAACAGGAAAATCAAGACATGGATCCCAGGAAGGAAGGCAGAAGAGATGCAGAATGGAGCCAGGCGTGGTGGTGCACACCTAGAAGACCAATACTTTGGCTGGGCGTGGTGGCGCACGCTTGTAATCCTAGTACTTGGGAGGCTGAGACAGAAGGATCCGGGTTCACAGACAGCCTCAGCTACTTAGTGAGGCCCTCTGAAACTTCGTGAGACCCTGTTTCAAAATAAAGAATAAAAAATAGGGCTGAGGGTGTAGCTTGGAGGTAGAATGCCCCTGGGTTCAATCCCCAGTACCAAAAAAAAAAAAAAGACCAATACTTTGGAGGCTGAGACAGGAGGATCACAGGTTCAAGAGCAGCCACAGCAACTTAGTAAGACTCTCAGCAATCTAGGGAGACCCTGTTTCAAAATCAAAATTAAAAAGGGCTGGAGAAGCTGGGTGTGGTGGCGCACGCTTGTAATCCCAGTACTTGGAAGGCAGAGAACGGAGGATCCAGGTTCGCAGCCAGCCTCAGCTACTCAGTGAGGCCCTCCGCAACTTCGTGAGACCCGGTTTCAAAATAAAGGATAATAAATAGGGCCGAGGGTCTAGCTCCAAGGTAGAATGCCCCTGGGTTCAATCCCCGGTACCGTGCAAAAAAAAAAAAAAAAGGCTGGAGGTAGTAGCTGGGTCCGGTGGTGCACGCCTGTACTCCCAGTACTTGGGAGGCTGAGATGGGAGGATTGCAGGTTCAAGGCCAGCCTCAGCAATTTAGTGAGGCCCTCAGCAGCTTATGAGATCCTGTTTCAAAATAAAATAAAATAGGGCTGGGGGTGTAGCTCAGAGGTAAAATGCCCCTGGGTGCAATTCCCAGTACTACACACACACACAAAAGGGGGGGAGCTGGGGTGTAGCTCAGAGGTTGAATGTCCTAGGTTCAATCCCCAGCACCACACATGCAAAAAGAGCTGCACAAGGGCTACGTCCACATCCCAGCCACCGTGGCGCCACTGTGGAAGGTGGGGGAGAGCAGCTGGTGGCTTCACTGGAGGATTGGGTTTGGGACGTTCAGGTGTTTGTGTCTCTGGGAGATGACAAGCCATGACCGATGAGTCCTGGTCCAGAGACTCAGTGACTAGGTCTCGGGTTCTTTTTTTTTTTTTGCATGTGTGTGTGGTTCTGGGGATTGAACCTGGGGCATTCTACCTCCAAGCTGCACCCTCAGCCCTATTTTATTTTTTGTTCCCAAACAGAGTCTCAATAAGTTGCTGAGGGCCTCACTATGTTGTTGAGGCTGGCCTTGAACCTACAATCCTACTGTTTCCACCTCCTAAGTACCGGGATGACAGGCATGTGCCAGTACACCCTGCTTGGGTTCTGAGCTTAGACAACTCATCTAACCTGAGACTCAGTTCTTTTTGTTTTGTTTTTGTTTTTTGGTACTGGGGATTGAACGCAGGGGCATTCTACCTCCGAGCTACACCCCCAGCCCTATTTTTTATTCTTTACTTTGAAACAGGGTCTAAGTTGCAGAGGGCCTCACTAAGTAGCTGAGGCTGGCCACAAACCCAGATCCTCTGGTCTCATCCTCCCATGTACTGGGATTACAAGCGTGTGCCACCAGGCCCGGCTCCTATTTTTATTTTATTTATTTATTTATTTTTTTTTTTTTACAGTACCAGGGATGGAACCCAGGGGCCTTCTACCTCCAAGCTACACCCCCGGCCCTATTTTTTATCCTTTATTTTGAAACCGGGTCTCACAAAGTTGCGGAGGGCCTCACTAAGTAGCTGAGGCTGGCCGCGAACCCGGATCTTCCGGTCTCCGCTTCCCAAGTACTGGGATTACAAGCGTGCACCACCACGCCCGGCTCCTATTTTTATTTTGAAACAGGGTCTCGCTAGGTTGATGAGAGTCTCACTACTTGCCGAGGTTGTCCTCAAACCTGCGATCCTCCTGTCTCAGCCTCCCAAGCACTGGGATTATAGGCATATGCCATCATTCCCAGTTTATATTTTTTTTTATTTAGAAACAGGTATGGCTAAGTTGCTGAGAGCCTTGCTAAATTGCTGAGACTGGCTTCAACCCTGCAATCCTCCTGTCTCAGCCTCCCAAGTACTTAGAGTACAGGCATGTGCCTGGCTTATTATTATTTATTCTCAGGACTGAATTCAAGGCGTGCCCCACCCGGCACCCATGAGGCTGGCGTGGTACCCATACAGAGAGGGTCTCACCAGCTGTAGGGTCCTCCTTGGGCAGGGCCACCAGCGTGTAGCAGGTCCCAGGCTGGTTGTAGGGCAGGCTGCGGGCAGGCACGTAGCAGAGTACCTCATAGGCCTCGGTGGGCTCCATCTGCACCGTGACGTTCTCCAGCGTCTGATCGTTGAGGGTGTTTGTACAGTCGAACTGGACCAGGGAGGAGATGGGAGCTCAGAAGTTGCTTTATTTTCTTATTTATTTATTTATTTTTTGTGTGTGTGGTACTGGGAATGGAACCCAGAGGCATTCTACCTCCAAGCTAACCCCCAGACTGATTTTATTTCTTATTTGGAAACAGGGTCTCACTAGGTTGCTGAGAGACTCAGTAAGTTGCTGAGGCTGTCCTCGAACCTGCGATTGTCCCGTCTCAGCCTCTCAAGTACTAGGATTACAAGCGTGTGCCACCATGCCTGGCTCAGAAGTTGCTTTAGATCAAGCCAGGCTGCAGGGGAGGAGTCAGGACAGCCTATCTCTGCCCACAGCCCAGCTGACTCCTGTCCCAATCCCCTGTCCCAATCCCCCGCCCCAGGCTCCCTGTCTTCTGCTGACACTCGGAGCTGAGATGTCTAGGTCAAGACGTACAACAGGCTGGATGTGGTGGCACACATCCGTAATCCTAGTCCTTGGGAGGCTGAGACAAGAGGATCACAGGTTCAAAGCCAACCTTGGCAACTTAGTATGGCCCTCAGCAACTTAGCAAGAACCTGTTTCAAAATAAAAAATAGAGCCAGGCATGGTGGTGCACACTTGTAATCCCAGTACTTGGGAGGTTGAGACAAGATAATCGCAGGTTCGTGGCCAGCCTCAGCTATTTAGTGAGGCCCTCTGCAACTTAGTGAGACCCTGTTTCAAAAATAAAGAATGAAAAATAGGGCTGGGTGTGTAGCTTGGAGGTAGAATGTCCCTGGGTTCAATCCCCAGTACCGCAAAAAAAAAAAAAAAAAAAAAAAAAAAGGGCTGGGGATGTAGCTCAGAGGTAGAATGCCCCTGGGTTCAATCCCCAGTACCACCAAAATAGAGCCGGGCATGGTGGCACACGCCTGTAATCCCAGTACAAGGGAGGCTGAGACAGGAGGATCACAGGTTCGAGGACAGCCTCAGTAACTTAAGACTCTCAGTAACCTAGCAAGACCCTGTTTCAAAAAGAAAAAAGCAAAAGGGCTGGGGGTGTATCTTGGAGGTAGAATGTCCCTGGGGTTCAATTACCAGTACCAAAATGAATGAATAAATGATAAATAATAAACAAGGGCTGGGGATATAGCTTGGAGGTAGAATACCCCAAGGTTCAATTCCCAGTTCCAGCACATTAAAAAAAAAAGGTACAACAGACATACTTGCTGACAGATCTTGTCATTGAGTTGTGCTCCTAATCCAGGGTGGGGTGCCAGGACCCTAAAGGACCGGAGACTGGGGACCACTCCCTGGGCACTGCCCTGCTCACCTGAAACACCATGTGGTCCGCGAAGGTGTGCTTGGTGCAGCGGATGACATACTCTGTCTCCGACTCGGTAAGTGCCACTGGCTCGGGTGAGGACTTGAAGAGGGGTCCCAGCCCGTGGAACTCGGGCACCGCTGCCAGCTGCTCTGAAAACCACAAGCCAGGTGCACTCAGCTTCTCCATCAGCACCCACATCAGCACCCACCACTTGTAATAAGCTCCTGAGGGTGAGGCTCGAGGTCCTCGGCCTTACCTGGATGGGTGTGCGCACACACACCTGGCAACTCACCATTTCCTCAACAGATCTACGCACTTTCTCATCTCTCTGACTTGCTCAAGTGCCCCCCCATATTGTCCTCCCCTGTCTATGACAGACCTCAGAGCCAGGCACAGGGCCATGCCTGGAATCCCAGTGCTTGGAAGGCTGAGACAGGAGGAATCGCAGGTAGGAGGTCAGCCTCACCGATTTAACGAGACCCAGTTTCAAAATAGAAAAACTCCCAATACTTGGGAGGCTGAGAGAGGAGGATCACGGGTTTGAGGACAGCCTAAGCAACTCAGCGAGATTCTCATCAACCTAGCAACATCTTGTTTCTAAATAAAAATAAAATAGGGCTGGGGTATAGCTCGGAGATAGAATGCCACTTGGGTTCAAACCCAGCACCAAAAAAGAAAGGAGGAAGAGAAGGAGAAGAAAGGAAGGACGATGACCTCAGAACATTGGAGACCCCAATGCCCTAGGCCTAATTCCATTTGCAGACTCCTCCACCTTTAGAAGCACGGCAAGATTGTTTTTCTTTGTTTTGGGTGGTACTAGGGATTGAACCCTGGGGTGCTTGACCACTGAGCTACAACCCCAGCCCCTTTGGGGATTGAACCCAGGGGCATTCTACCTCTGAGTTACACCCCCAGCCCTATTTTATTTATTTGGAAACAAGGTCGCAATAAGTTGTGGAGGGTTTCGCTATGTTGCTGAGGCTGGTCTTGAACCTGTGATCTTCCTGTCTCAGCCTCCCAAGTGCTGGGATTACAGGTGTGTGCCACCATGCCCAGCTGTAACCCAGCCCTTTTTATTTTGTATTTCGTAATAGGGTCTTGCCAAATTTCTGAGGCTGGCCTCAAACCTGCAGCCTTCTGTCTCAGCCTCTCAAGTACTGGGATTTCAGGTGTGGCCACTGCACCTGGCTTACAGTTCTTATTCTTAAACCCATCAATAAATGAATGAGCTCTGGAAGGCAGGGAGCCTGCATTGCAGGACTTTGTTTATCTATCGGGTAGTGCTTTTACTCACCCTGGAAGATCTCCTGCCGGGTGGCGGCCACTTTCTCAGGCTGTTTGACGGCTGCAATGGGGGTGCTTTCTGTGGGAGCAAGTAGACAGGGTGACCAACAGCACCAGTCATGGAAAGTCCTACTATTACGTAGTACTATTACTAGTACTACAACCAATTATTAATAGTATCATTAGAAATATTACCAGTAATTTTTTTGTGTGTGTGTGTGTGTGTGTGTGTGTGTGTGTGTGTGTGTGCGGTACTTGGGATTGAAGTCAGAGTTGTTCTACCTCTGAGCTATACCCCCATTCCTCTTTATTTTTTGTTTTGAAACAGGGTCTCATGGCCGGGCGTGGTGGCGCACGCTTGTAATCCCAGTACTTTGGGAGACAGAGACCGGAGGATCCGGATTCGCGGCCAGCCTCAGCTCTTTCGCTCTCTCTCTCCCTGTCTCTCTGTCTCTCTCTCTCTCTCTCCTTAGTGAGGCCCTCTGTAACTTCATGAGACCCGGTTTCAAAATAAAGTATAAAAAAATAGGGCCGGGGGCGTAGCGCGGAGGTAGAACAACGCCCCTGCATTCAATCCCTGGTACCACAAAAAAAAAAAAAGAAAAGAAACAGGGTCTCACTAGGTTGCTGAGAGTCTCGTTATGTTGCTGAGGCTGGCCTCGAACCTGCAATCCTTCGGTCTCAGCTTCCCAAAAACTGGGATTATAGGCGTGCACCACCACACATAACTACCAGTACCTTTTTCTGTGTGTGGTACTGTGGATTGAACCCAGGGGCAGTCTACCTCTGAGTTACACCCTCAGCCATATTTTATTTTTTTAATTTTGTGATACTAGGGATTGAACCCAGAGGCATTCTACCTCTAAGATATACTCCCAGACCATTTGTTTGTTTGTTTGTTTGTTTTAGTGGTACTGGGGATTGAACTCAGGGGCATTCTACCACCAAGTTATACCCCCAGCACAATTTTACTTTTTTGTGTGTGTGGTACTGGGGATTGAACCCAGGGATGTTCTACCTCTGAGATACACCCCAGCCCAATTTTTTATTCTTTATTTCGAAACAGGGTCTCACTAAGTTGTGGAGGGCCTCACTAAGTAGCTGAGGCTGGCCACGAACCTGCAATCCTCCTGTCTCAGCCTCCTAAGTATTGGGATTACAAGTGTGGGCCACCACACCCAGCCTATTTTACTTTTTATTTTGAGACAGGGTCCTGCTAAGTTGCTAAGGGTCTCATCCCATTGTAGAAGCTGGCTTTGAACCTGCGATCCTCCTGTTTCCACTTCCAAAGTACTAGGATTACAAGAGTGTGCCACCACGCCCAGCACCAGTACCATTATTACTTAGGTATAAATTCCAACAGTCCTGAGTATGTGAGGTACAGAAACATGCGAGAATAAGGGCACACCTCTGAGTTTGTGTGTCTCCATTTCCTGGAGCTAGAGACAGAAGCACTGCCTCTGCCCCTCACCCTCCCCCATCCAGGTTAGATTAGGAGCTTTGCAGCGAATGCAGACTCTCAATAGGAAGCCTGGAGCTGGGCGTGGTAATGCATACTTATAATCCTGGTACTTGGGAAGCTGAGATAGGAGGATAGCAAATTCTGGGCCAGACTCAACAACGTAGTGAGACCCTCAGCAACTTAGTGAGACCATGTTTCCAAATAAAAAATAATGTAGGGTTGGGGGGTATAAGCTGGAGGTAGAATGCTCCTGGGTTCAATCCCCAGTACGGCAAACAAAAATAAAATAAAATTTAAAAAATGAAGGAAGCCTGGACCTAAGGCCTCTGGAGGGGAGCTCAGGCTTTACCTGTTCTCTGTTCAGCCACGGGTGTGGTAGCCAGGGGCACAGACTTGAGGTCGAAGGGTTTTTCCGATGGTTCTAGGGTATACTGTTGTAGCGCCCTCTCCAGGCCAGGAATGGACACGGTCAGACCTGGAGGCCAGCAGGAGAAAGGTTGTTCCACCCAGACGGCACAACAGAATGTACGCCTGGAGCCCCCGCAGAAGAGTAGGCCCTGCAGTCCTGAATTACAAATCCTCCAAAAAGCTGGGCATGGTTTCACACGCCTGTAATCCCAGTATGTGGGAGGCTGAGACAGGATCGAGGGCTCAAGGCCAGCCTCATAGGTTGCTGAGGCTAGCCTCAAGTCTGTGATCCTCCTGTCTCAGCCTCCCATGTAATGGGATTACAGGTGTGCACCATCATGCTCTGCTACAACAGTTCATTAATGACAAGTGTTTCAACTTACTAGGCTTTTCCACTCACACATCCTGAGCCTGAGGACCCTGGACCTTCCACCGTCACTGCAGCGCCACAGCCTGCCTCGCTGGGAAGAGCAGCTGAGAGCCTCGTCTTGGACTTTCGCTGCCTGCCCAGGTGGCTCCAGGATGGAGGAGGGCCACAGATGCCAGGGAAGACTCACCATTCAGGATGTAGCCTGCATTGAGGGCCTTCTGCTTCTGCTCCAGGACATTCAGATAGAAGGTGGCTCGGTCCCTCACTTCGTTGTCGTCATCCATCACACACCTGTAAGCAGGACCAAAGTGTTCCTGACAGAGGCCCGGCAGGGCTACAAGGGCCCTGCAAAGCTGTGTCAGGGGCGGTGGCAGGAAGCAGGTCTCTCTCTCTCTCTTTTTTTTTTTTTGGTACTAGGGATTGAACCCAGGGGCATTCTACCTCTGAGTTACACCTCTAGCCCTATTTTATTTTTTATTTTGAAACAAGGTCTCACTAAGTTGCTGAGGCTGGCTTCAACCCTGCAATCCTGTTTCAGTCTCCCATGTACTGGGAAAACATGTGTGATCCAGCACGCCCGGCTTAGATTATACATTTTAAATGTGTGGATTGGGCCGGGCGTGGTGGTACACACTTGTAATCCCAGTACTTTCGAGGCTGAGACAGGAGGATCGCAGATTGGAGGCCAAACTCAGCCACTGAGTGAGACTCTCAGAAACCTCGAGAGACCCTGTTTCAGAATAAAAATAAAAAATAAGCTGAGTGTGGTGGCGCATGCTTGTCATCCCAGTACTTGGGAGGCTGAGACAGGAGGATCCGGGTTCATGGCCCGCCTCAGCTACTTAGTGAGGCCCTCCACAACTTACTGAGACCCTGTTTCAAAAATAAAGAATAAAAAAAAACCTGGTTAATAAAAAATAAAAATTGCTGGGAGTGTAGCTCAGAGGTAGAACACCCCTGGGTTCAATGTCCAGTAACACACATACACACACACACACACACACACACACACACATACACACACACACACAAGACAAAAGAAAGCTGCCCAGGCTAGGGGAAACTGTTACCAACAGACTCACCTCTTCAGCAGGACCAAGATACTGGGCAACATCTCCTCGTTCTGGGCTCCAAACTTGGCCAGTGCACTCACAGCACCTGCGTTTACAAAGCACACGTTAACCAAGATGCCCCGAGGGTTCACTGTCTAGGTAACAATGGGCTCAGAGTGGGTGCTGGGGATGGAACCCAGGGATCCTACCTCCGAGCTACACCTCATCCCTTTTTTTTTTTTTGCGGTACCAGGGATTGAACCCAGGGGTGTTCTACCTCCACGCTATACCCCCAGCCCTATTTTTTTATACTTTATTTTGAAACCAGGTCTCATGAAGTTGTGGAGGGCCTCACTAGGTAGAGAGAGAGAGACAGAGAGAGAGAGAGAGAGACAGCGAGAGAGCGAGAGAGCGAGCTGAGGCTGGCCACGAATCCAGATCCTCCGGTCTCCACCTCCCAAAGTACTGGGATTACAAGCGTGTGCCACCACGCCCGGCCACCCCATCCCTTTGCAAAATTTCTTAAAATTTTGAAATAGGATCTTGCAAAGTTCCTAAGGGCCTCGCTAAGTTACTGAGGCTGGCCTTGAATCTGCAATCCTCCTGTCTCACATCCCCAGAGGACAGAAGTCTCCAGTCAAAACACTGGTGGCTCTGGGTAGATCTGGCCACATTTGGTCCTCAACTTCCTTTTGGGGGGGTACTTGGGATTGAACCCAGGGTCTTTCTACCTCCAAGCTACACCGCCAAATATATCTATATTTTTTTTATTTAAAATAAGGTCTCATTATGTTGCTGAGAGTACTGCTAAATTGCTGATGCTGGCCTCGAACCTGTGATCCTCCTTCTGTGTCAGTCTCCCAAGTAGTGGGATTACAAGTGTGCGCCAACATGCCTGCTTTCCTTACCTATTTAATGGAGAAGGGAATCACATGGGATCAATGGCTCCTGTTCTAAGTTCTAGGGTTCCAGCAACTATTTTCAGTTTACCTGTGACAAGGCCATAGAAGCTGCCTACAATGTCAGGCTTCTCAGCTTCCCAATGGCCTCAATTTGCAGTTAAGTCTTAGATTTATACAAATGAGATATTAAACTATTAACAAATGAATATATCAATTGATGAAGGAAGAAAATATACCCAGTGGGGCATAAAAAGAAAAAAATGAGCAGGGCATGGTGGCGCACGCCTGTAATCCCAGTACTTGAGAGGCTGAGACAGGAGGATCGTAAATTCAAGGGCAGCCTCAGCAACCTAGCAAGACCCTATTTCAAAAACAAAAAATAAAAAGGGCTGGGAGAGTTGCTTGGAGGTAGAATGCCCCTGGGTTCAATCCCCAGTACCACACACACACATATACAAACAAATAGATAAAAAAGTAAGCCTGGCATCATGGTGCACACCTGGAATCCCAGTACTTGGGAGGCAGAGACAGGAGGATCACAGGTTGGAGGACAGCCTCAGCAAGTAGTGAGACTCTCATCAACCTATTGAAACCCTGTTTCAAAATAAAAGTAAAATAGGACTAGGGGTGTAGCTCGGAGATAAAATGTCCCTGAGCTCAACCCCCAGTACCATAAAATAAATAAATAAATAAATAAATAAATAAATAAATAAATAAATAAAATAAATTTTAAAAGGGGCTGGGGGTGTAGCTTGGAAATGGAATGCCCCTGAGCTCAATCCCCAGTACCACACACACAATCAAAGGAAAACAAGAACCAAGAAGAGCGAGTGCACACTGCACTGTCCCTTCTGGGCTCAGCGCCCTCTGCTGGGCGGGCCTGGCGCTCAGGCTGAGGGACCCACCTGCGCGCACCTCCTCGTGCTCTAGCACCACTCGGTTGTAGATGAAGCGGATGTACTTGGAGGGGCTGTTGGTCTTGGGCCCCTCCTGGCCCAGCAGGTGCAGGATGCGCGTGGCCAGCACGGTGAACTCGCAGTCCTCGATGAACTCGCACAGGTGGGACAGGCCTGTCTCCTTGCTCTCCGAGTTCTCCTCGATGATGCTGATGATGCAGTCCACGATGGCGCGCTTGTACTCAAAGCCACCCTGTGGTGGAAGGGTCGGGCTTAGCAAGGGCCCCTCACCTAGAACTGAGCTGAGGTCCAGAGCCTCACCAGGACCAGGGATGTTGATCCAAACACAGAACCTGGCCCGCATCTGGTGGTATACACCAGTGATCTCAGTACTTGAGAGGCTGAGACAGGAGAATAGCAGGTTCGAGGCCACGTCCAGCAATTTAGCAAGACCCTCAGCAACTTAGTGAGGCCCTATTTCAAAATTTAAAAAATTTAAAATAGGGCTGGGGGTATAGCTTGGAAGTACAATGCCTCTGGGTTCAATCCTCAGTACAAAAAAAAATGGCAGGTGATGTCATGAGCTGGGATCCCACGCCTGGAATCCCAGTACTTGAGAGGCTGTGACGGGAGGATCCCAGTTTCAGGGCCAGCCTCAACAATGTAGCGAGACCCTCTGCAACTTAGTGAGACCCTGTTTCAAAACAAAAACACTGGGCAAGGTGGCACACACCTGTAATCCCAGTATTTGGGAGGCTGAGACAGGAGGATCACATGTTTGTGGCCAGCCTCAACAACTTAGTAAGGCTCTGAAACTTAGTAAGACCTTGTTTCAAAATAAAAGAATAAGACCTTGTTTCAAAATAAAAGAATAAAATGGGCTGGGGGTGCAGTTCGGAGGTAGAATGCCCCTGGGTTCAATCTCCAGTACTCCTAAATAAATAAATAAATAAAAAGTAGGGCTGGGGGTATAGCTCAGGTAGAATGCCCGAGCTGGATGTGGTGGTGGCAGGCTTGTCATCCCAGGACTTGGGAGGCTGAGACAGGAGGATCACAGGTTCGTGGCCAGCCTCAGATACTTAGTGAGGCCCTCCGCAACTTAGTAAGACTGTGTTTCAAAATTAAGAATAAAAAATAGGGCTGCGGGTGTAGCTCAGAGGTAGAGCACCCCTGGTTTCAATCCCTAGTACTACAAAACAAACAAAACACCCCACAAACTTGGAGGTAGGGCACCTGGCTCTGTGGGGCTCTCTTTTTTGGGTAAAAAAAGGGACTGGCCTTGATGCTTACTAGGGCTTTCTAGTTCTCACAAAAGAGCTTATTTATTTTATTCTTTATCTTTTTCTAGCCCTGGGAATTGAGCCTGGGGCAGGGGGATCTACCTGTGAGCTTACATTCCAGCGGTACCAATCCCTGGTACCGCAAAAACAAACAAACAAACAAACAAAGGTATGCCACCGTGCCCGGCCTTTTTATTTTTTTTGAAACAGGGTCTTGCTAAGTTGCTGAGAGTCGTGTTGTTGAGACATCCAACAACTAAAAAAACTAATGTCAGAAACAAAAACAGAACCAATATCACATTATTAGCACCTCTTTCACAAGAAACCAATCCTTTAGCTCCATAATGGTTTGGAATATTTCCACCCTATACTCTGTGTGTGTGTGTGTGTGTGTGTGTGTGTGTGTGTGTGTGTTATCTTTCACAAGAAACCAATCCTTTAGCTCCATAATGGTTTGGAATATTTCCACCTATACTGTGTGTGTGTGTGTGTGTGTGTGTGTGTGTGTGTGTGTGTCTGTGTGTTACTGGGGATTGAACCCAGGGGCATTCTACCTCTGAACTACACTCCTGCCCTTTTTATTTTGAAACAGGGTCTAAGTCACTGAGAGCCTATGAGGCTGTGGAGGCTGGCTAACAACCTGCAATCTTCCTGTCTCAGGGTTCCAAATCCTGGGATTACAGGTGTGCACGCCCCTGCCCAGGATCTGCACTGGACCTCTGCTGGAGAGAACGCGAATTCTCATCTTCTGCACAAGCATCGCCCAGGGCCACTTCTGAGTCTTTAATACCAGGCTAGTGAATCATACAATTATTTCTGCAATTATTAGTGGCTGGTGCAGGTTTACATCATCTGTCCACAGGAGTTTAAAGGGCTGTGGGCACCAGGAAAACTAGCTGGTTAACAGGCTGATCTGAGCACACCCACGAAGGAGGATGCTCCAGGCTTGGTTTGACCTGGAGCCCACGGCCAGGTCCTTCTCTGCACCAGGACTCCCATCCTGCCCGATGCCCCCCTTCTTACCTCTTCCCGCAGCATGGTGAACAGGAAGTTCATGAGGACGGCGTGTTTGCGAGGATACTTCTGACACAAGGCGCTGATGGCTTGGACAACCACCACCTGAGACAAATAAACAGGTGTGAGCAACAGCCCCCGCAGCCAGGGTCAAGGGAACTGAGTCCTTCCTTACACAAAGGCCGCCTCTAGAGGATGAGACAGGAAGATTGAGAGCTGAAGGCCGGCCTCAGCAATTTAGTGAGACACTCAGCAACTTAGTGAGACCCTGTTTACATATAAAAAATAAAAAGGGCACCCGGCGTGGTGGCACATGCTTGAAATCCCAGTACTTGGGAGGCTGCAATAGGAGATCACAGGTTCAAAGCCAGCCTCAACAACTCATCAAGGCCCTCTGCAATTTAGCAAGACCCTGTTTCAAAGTTAAAAAATAAAATAGAATAGCCGGGCTTGGTGGCACATGGTTGTAATCCCAGCACTTGGGAGGCTGAGACAGGAGGATCCAGGTTTGCAGCCAGCCTCAGCTACTTAGTGAGCTGACCTCCGCAACTGAGTGAGACCCTGTTTCAAAATAAAGAATAAAAAATAGGGCTGGGGGTATAGCTCGGAGGTAGAATGCCCCTGGGTTCCATTCCCAGTACCGCAAAAAAATAAATAAATAAAGTAAAATAAAATAGAGCTGGACGTGGTGGTGCACACTTGTAATCCCAGTACTTGGGATTACAAACTGAGATAGGAGGGGCACAGGTTTGTGGCCAGCCTTGGCTACTTAGTGAGACTCTCAGCAACCGAGAAAGACCCTGTTTCAAAATAAAAAACAAAATAGGGCTGGTGATGTAGCTCAGAGGTAGAAAGCTCCTGGGTTCAATCCCCAGTGCCACAAAAAAATAAAATAAATAGGGCTGGGGGTGTAGTTCAGAGACAGAATGCCCTTGGGTTCAACTCCTGGTACCACTCACACAAAAAAGAAAAGCCGAATGTGGTGGTGCACACCTGTAATCCCAGTACGTGGGAGACAGACAAGAGGATTACAGATTCAAGGCCAGCCTCAGCAACTTAGCGAGACTCTATTTCAAAATACAAAATAAGCTGGGCGTGGTGGCGCACGCCTGTAATCTCAGTACTTGGGAGGCTGAGACCAGAGGATCCGGGTTCGCAGCCAGCCTCAGCTATTTAGTGAGGCCCTCCACAACCTCGGGAGACCCTGTTTCCAAATAAAGAATAAAAAATAGGGCTGGGGGCATAGCCTGGAGGTAGAATCCCCTGGGTTCAATCCCTGGTACTGCAAAAATAAAAAAAAAAAATAAATAAATAAAATGGGCTAGCCAGGCGTGGTGGCCCACACTTGTAATCCCAGTACTTGGGAGGCAGAGACCAGAGGATCCAGGTTCACGGCCAGCCTCAGCTACTTAGTGAGGCCCTCCGCAACTTAGTGAGACCCTGTTTCAAAATAAAGAATAAGCCAGGCGTGGTGGTGCACGCTTGTAATCCCAGTACTTTGGGAGACGGGAGGATCCAGGTTTGCGGACAGCTTCAGCGCGCGCGCTCTTTCTCTCTCTCTACCTAGTGAGGCCCTCCTCAACTTTGTGAGACCCAGTTTCAAAATAAAGTATAAAAAAATAGGGCCGGGGGTGTAGCATGGAGGTAGAACGCCCCTGGGTTCAATCCCCAGTACCGCAAAAAAAAGAAAGAAAGAAAGAATAAAATAGGGCTGGGGGTGGAGCTCAGAGGTAGAATGTCCCTGGGTTCAATCCCCAGTACCACAAAAAAATAAATAAATAAATAAAGTGGGCTGCTGGTGTAGTTTGGAAGTAGAATATCCTTGGGTTCAATCCCCAGTACAATATCAATTAAAAAAAAGAGAGACTGAGTCTGGCCCCCTGCCTGGCTTGGACAGGGTCTTCAGATGCAATGACAGCAGGTGAGGCCACAGCAGGCTGTGTGATTCCCCAGGCCCAGCCCGAGGGTGACATGCCCCGCGCCCAGCCAGGGACCTTGAACTCGTCGGAGATCTCGGACATGAAGGAGGAGATCTGCTTCATGAGGCGGTCGATGCTGCTCTCGCTGCCCGTCTTCAGCAGCGTGGTGATGGCCAGCGTCGCAATGCTGCGGTTCGAGTCTGTCACCAGGTTCTCCAGGTCCAGGTTGCAGGCAGTCACCGCCGACGGGTGCTTCATGGCCACCTGTGGGGAGGACGGAGAAAGAGAGGGCGGGACCCAAGACTGTCACGTCACCTGAAGACTTTGGCCCAGGCAGAGGTCCTCTGGAGGAGCTAATCTCATGCCCCCCAAGAGAGCAACTGTGACCCTGATACAGAAGGGAGAGAGGGGAGGAGGGTGAGAACGCGAAAGGAAAGGAAAGGGAAGGGAAGGGAAGAAAAGGAAAGGAAAGAAAAAGAAAGGAAAGGAAAGGAAAGGAAGAAGAGAGATAGAAAAAGCCAGGCACCTGTGATCCCAGTATCTGGGAGGCTGAGACAGGAGGATCACAGGTTTGAGACCAACCTCAGCAACTTAGCAAGGCCCTGTCTCAAAATAAAAGCTAAAATAGGGCTGGGGGTGTAGCTCAGAGGTAGAATGCCTCTGGGTTCAAGCCCCAAGACCAAGAAAGAGAAGAGGAGAGAGGAGAAGCACTGACCATGTGTACACCTTTCCCAGCCAGCTAGACCCTCCCCGCTCCTCCCGCGAGGCCAGGCCCCACACTCCCCACCCCTGGCCTCACCTTATTGAGGGTGCGGACGGCGGCGTAGCGAAGGGCGGCCTTGGGCGAGCTGCAGAACAGCTGGAGCACTGCGGGGAGACAGATGCCACATGCCAGGCTGCCCCGACCCGGAGCCTGGGGCAGGGCCTCGCGGGCACATGTGCCCTCTGCCAGCACCCAACCAAGGCAGAGCGCGCCCCTTGATCGCCCTGGAACCTGGGCCATGAGCAGAGGCTGTGTTAAGTCTGGGAAGGCCCAGTGGTTCTCCAGAACCGCGTCAGCTGCCCCTCCCTGAGCGTCTGCTCCGTGCCTGCACTGTGCTGCGTAGCTGACACACCTGTGTGGCAGATTCCTTGCAACCCTGAGGAGCAGGTTCTATGATAACCCTCATTGTACAGATAGGCAGACTGAGGCACAAAGCTGGAAAGCAACCAAAGCAACTTTAGGTGAACAGCCAGGAAGTGGCAGAAGCAGGATTCAAATCCAGAACTGAACTGGGCATGGTGGTGCATGCCTGGAATCCCCAGTACTTGGGAGGCTGAGACAGGAGCCCAGCCTCAGCAATTTATTTATTTTTTGTGTGTGTGCGTTACTGGGGATGGAACCCGGATGCATTCTACCTCTGAGCTACACCCCCAGCCCTATTTTATTCTTTATTTTGAAACAGGGTCTCACTAAGTTACGGAGGGCCTTACTAAGTAGCTGAGGATGGTCACGAACCTGCGATCCTCCTGTCTCAGCCTCGCAAGTACTGAGATTACAAGCGTGCGCCACCATGCCTGGCTCCAGCCTCAGCAATTTAATAAGACCCTTCGCAACTCAGTGAGACCCTGTATCAAAATGAAAAATAAGCATGGTGGTGCATGTCTATAATCCTAGTACTTGGGAGGCTGAGACAGGAGGACCAGAGGTTCGAGGACAACCTCAGCAACCTAGCAAGACCCTGTTTCAAAACAAAACAAAACAAAAAATAGGGAGGGATGGGGGTATAGCTCAGAGATGGAATGCCCCTGGGTTCAATCCCCAGTACTACAAAATAAAAAATAAAATAGGGCAGGGGGTATCGTTTGGAGGCACAATGCCCCTGAGTTCAATCCCCAACACAAAAAAAATTTTTAAAAATCCAGGATTGGGGCTTTGACTCTTCTTTCCCATTGTGTCCAGAAAAACAAACAACTTCCCCTCAGCACCTGGGACAGAGGAACAAAGTCCTCTCTCTCTCTCTCTTTTGGGGGGAGGGTACTGGGGATTAAACCCTGGGGTGCTCTATTTACTTCCAAGATACACCCCCAGTCCCCTTTTTTTAAACTTGGAAACAGAGTCTGGCCAAATTGCTGAGGAGAGCCTTGCTAAGTTGCTGAGGTTGGCTGCAAACCTGTGATCCTCCTGTCTCAGCCTCCCAAGTATTGGTATTACAACCATGTGCCACCATGCCCGGCTTTATTTTTCACTTGGAAACAGGGTCACACTACATTGCTGAGGCTGGCCTCAAGCCTGCAATCCTATCTCAGCCTCCCAAGTAATGGGATTATAGGGGCACGCCACCACGTCCAGCCTGAGGACACTGTCATTCTTCCCACCACCTCTGGCTCAGGGCAGGGTTCCCAGGGCAAACGTGCAGCAGGGTGAAGGAAGCCTGGAGACCTGACACAGCCGGGGCCAGCTCCTTGGCGCTGCAGCCAGGCAGGTTGACGATGGCGGAGGCGGCTTCATACACCACCATCTCGTGCTTGTTTCGCAAGCAGCTCTCGATGAAGTCAAACAGCGGGCTGTCCCGGCTACAAAGAATGTGGTGACAAGACACGGTTGGGGACAGCTCTGCATAGAGGGGTGAAGGGAGGCCTCCCCTGGAGACAGTGGACAGGTGCCCTCACCTGCCGTCCTCGTCTTCCAGCTGCTTGCTGGCCACGCGGATCATCATGCAGTAGGCGAAGGGCGACTTCAGGCCGTGCCGGGTGAACTTGCTGATCATCTTGCTGACGGCCAGCCGATCGTTCTTCCGCACGTGGTACAGGAGTCCTAGCGCATGGTACTAGATGACAGAGATGCCAAGAGAGACCGGCGTGTGAGCCCAGCTCTATCTGCTGTGTGGTGCCGGGCACGTCTCTGCATCTCTCTGGGCTTTGACCTTCTTTTTTGTGTGTGTGTGGTTCTGGGGATTGAACCCAGGGGCATTCTACCCCTGAGCTACATCCCCAGCCCTTTTATTTTTTATTTTTGTTTCTTTATTTATTCATTTGATGGTACTGGGGATTGAACCCAGGGAACTTCTACCTCTGAGCTACAACCCCAGCCCTCTTTTATTTCTTTTGTGGTACTGAGGATTGAATTCAGGGGCATACTACCTCTGAGCTACACCCCCAGTCCGATTTTGTTTTTTATTTTGAAACAGGGTCTCACTAAGTTGTGGAGGGCCTCATGAGGTTGCTGAGACTAGCCGAGAACCTGTGATCCTCCTGTATCAGCGTCACAAGTAGTGGGATTGCAAGCGTGCGCCACTATGCCCGGCTTAATTTTATTTTTTTTATTTTGAAACAGGGTATCACTAGGTTGATGAAAGTCTCACTTCTTGCTGAGGCTGTCCTGGAACCTGTGTTCCTCCTGTTTCAGCCTCCCAAGTACTGGGATTACAGGCATGCACCACCATGCCTGGCTGATTTATTTATTTATTTATTTATTTTGCAGTACTGGGGATTGAACTCAGAGGCATTCTACCTCCGAGTTACACCCCCAGCCCTATTTTTTATTCTTTATTTTGAAACAGGGTCTAAGTTTTAGAGGGCCTCACTAAGTATCTGAGGCTGGCCGTGAACCTGCGATCTATGATCCTCCTGTCTCAGTTTCCCAAGTACTGGGATTACAAGCAAGCACGACCACACCCGGCCCTTATTTT
This sequence comes from Glis glis, assembly GCA_004027185.1. Lineage (NCBI taxonomy): Eukaryota > Metazoa > Chordata > Mammalia > Rodentia > Gliridae > Glis > Glis glis. The sequence goes on along the minus strand of PVJS01019336.1, from coordinate 9,252 downwards.
TTATTTTGAAACAGGGCCTTGCTAGGTTGCTGAGAACCTTGTTAAATTGCTGAGGCTGGCCTCGAACATGCAATCCTTCTGTCTCAGCCTCCTAAGTATTGGGATTACAGGCGTGCTCCACCACATTGGCATCAACCTTCTTTATATGCACACATATGAATATACTTTTTTTTTTTTGCGGTACCTGGGATTGAACCCAGGGGCATTCTACCTCCGCGCTACACCCCGGCCCTATTTTTTATACTTTATTTTGAAACCGGGTCTCACGAAGTTGCAGAGGGCCTCACTAAGTAGAGAGAGAGAGAGAAACAAGGAGAGAGAGAGCTGAGGCTGGCCGCGAACCCAGATCCTCCAGTCTCCGCCTCTCAAAGTACTGGGATTACAAGCGTGCGCCACCACGCCCGGCTATGAATATACTTCTTTATACATACATATGTGAATATACATTCACACACACATGCACATATACACATTTTATGCAGATTTGTTGTAAGCAGTGGTAGCCACCTTTTTTTGCATGCATGTGTGCGTTACTAAGAGTTGAACACAAGGTGCTCTGCCTCCAATCTACACCCCCAACCCTATTCATTTTTTATTTTGAAAGAGGGTTTCACTAAGTGCTAAGGGTCTCATTAAGTTGGTAAGGCTGGGCCAGGCGAGTGGTGGCGCACACCTATGTAATCCCAGTACTTGGGAGGCTGAGACAAGAGAATTGCGGGTTCGAGGCTAGCCTCAGCAAGTAGTGAGACTCTCATCAACCTAGCGAGACCCTGTTTCAAAATAAAAATAAATTAGGGCTGGGGGTGTAGCTCCGAGGTAGAATGTCCCTAGGTTCCACCCCGGTACAAAAAAAAATGTTGGTGAGGCTGGCCTTGAACCTGTGCTCCTCCTGTCTAAGCCTCCCGAGTACTGGGATAGGTGTGGAATATTCTGAATATCCTCAGGGTCACTCAATGTGCAGATCTCACCTGGACCATGATGTTGTCGCTGGACGCCGCCTCCTGAGCCTCGTTCACCCAGCGCTTGACCACGTCGAAGCTGCACTTCAGGAGATGCTGCAAGGAACAGGATACGCCAAGTGGCAGGCAAGGAGGCCGTCCTGTCACACTCGCCAGCAGGGCCCTAGGCTTGGGATGGGACAAGGCCACCCACCTGGGTCCCTTCCCAGTCAACCCAGTTTCCTGGCTCTCTCTTCTCCCCATTTTTTTTTGGAGGGGGGAAGATACTGGGGATTGAACTCAGAGGCATTCTACCTCTGAGCTATACCCTCTAGCTCTTTAGCCTCCCAAGTACAGGGATTACAGGTATGTGCCACCATGCCTGGCTGGGTTTTATTTTTTAAATTTGGTACTGGGCCAGGCGTGTTGGCGCACATCTGTAATCCCAGTACTTGGGAGGCTGAGACAGGAGGATCACAGGCTTGAGGCCAGCTTCAGCAACTTAGCAAGACCTTGTTTCCAAATAAAAAATAAACTAGGTCTAGGGATATACCTCTGAGGTACAATGCCCCTGGGTTCAATCCCCAGAACCACACAAAAACAAACATAAATTTGGTACTGGGAATTGAACTAAGGGCCATTCTATCTTTTTTTTTTTTTGACCACCCCCAGCCCTGTTCTATTGTTATTTTGAAACATGGTCTTGCTAGGTTGATGAGAGTCTCACTATTTGCTGAGGCTGTCCGCACACCTGTGATCCTCCTGTCTCAGCCTCCCAAGTACTGTGATTACAATCGTACGCCACCATGCCCAGCCCATTCTACCTTTCAGCTATACCCCCAGCCCTATTTTATTTTTCCTTGCGCGTGGGGTGTGTGGGTGTAAGTATGGAACCCAGCAGCATTCTACCTCTGAGTTACACCCCCAGTCCTGTTTTATTTTTTATTTTGAAACGGGATCTCACTAAATTGCTGAGGCTGACCTTGAACCTACAATTCTCCTGTCTCAGCCTCCCAAGTACTGGGATTACAGGCAGGCACCATGATTCCCTGCCATATTTTATTTATCTGGTACTAGGAATTGAACCCAGGAGCATTCTACCTCCCAGCTACACCCCCAGCCCTATTTTATTTTTTGGTTTTGAAACAGGGTCTTGCTAGTTTCAAAGGGTCTTGCTAAGTTGCTGAGGCTGGCCTCAAATCTGCGATTCTCCTGTCTCAGTTTCGCAGGTACGGGGATTACAGGAGGGAGCCACTACACTTGGCATTCCTGGCTCTCCTTACTGAGATGAAGGGCAGGGTTCTCAGACATGGGGTTATAGTAACACTTTCTTTTTTCCTCCATTGGAAATTGACTCTGACACTTTCTTTTTTGTACTGGGGATTGAACTCAGGGGAATATTACCTCTGATCTATACCCCCAACCCTTTTTAAATTTTTTTTATTTTGAAACAGGGTCTCGCTAAGTTGCTGAGGGTCTCGCTAAATTGCTAAGGCTGGCCTCAAACCTGTGATCCTCCTGTTTCAGCCTCCCCTATACTGGGAATCACAGGCATCTGGCTGATACCCTCTTCAGTCTGCTGCCCAGCCCCTGTAGGGCGGCGGCCGCTGACACTCACCAGGGAAGACACCAGCGCAGAGCTGGAGACACTGGGCACCTTGTCCACGATGGCCTGCTTCATGTAGCGCTCAATCGCTTGCAACATGGTGCTCTGGGGAGAGGGCGCAGGGAGGCAGAGATACTCAGGAGCGCGGGCGAAGGGCACAGGGAGGCAGGGATGCTCAGGAGCGTGGGCGAAGGGTGCAGGGAGGCAGGGATGCTCAGGAGCGTGGGCGAAGGGTGCAGGGAGGCAGAGATACTCAGGAGCGCGGGCGAAGGGCGCAGGGAGGCAGAGATACTCAGGAGCGCGGGCGAAGGGCGCAGGGAGGCAGGGATGCTCAGGAGCGTGGGCGAAGGGCACAGGGAGGCAGGGATGCTCAGGAGCGCGGGCGAAGGGCGCAGGGAGGCAGGGATGCTCAGGAGCGTGGGCGAAGGGTGCAGGGAGGCAGGGATGCTCAGGAGCGCGGGCGAAGGGCGCAGAGCAGCATGGGCAGGAAAGGACGGAGCATTTTTCAAGTGCTCCTGCACCCTACCCCGCCCCACGAGGCTCAGTGAGCGGGGCCAGCCTGCCGCATGTGCAGGATGAGGCCTTGCCAGTGAGCCACCAAGCAGAGACAGCGCGTGAGGACTCACGTCGGTGATCTGGCAGAGGGCTCGCACCGCTGGGCCCCGGTAGTTGTCTTCTTTTCCAGTCATGTCTTTTGTCAGGCTGCCAGGTGGTAAGAGAGCGCTCAGCTGACATGCAGGGAGCTGGGGCCTGCCCACTCCTCTTTAGCCCCCCACCACCATGCTGGCTAGGATTACTGCGGGCATCTTTGAACTGCTGGCCTCCCTTAATTCTTTTTTTTTTTTTTTTGCAGTACTGGGGAACCCAGGGGCATTCTACCTCCGAGCTACACCCCCAGCCCCATTTTTTATTCTTTATTTTGAAACAGTGTCTCACTAAGTTGCGGAGGGCCTCATTAAGTAGCTGAGGCTGGCCACGAACCTGTGATCCTCCGGTCTCAGCCTCCCAAGTACTGGGATTACAGGCCTGTGCCACCACACCCGGCTTATTTTTTATTTTGAAACAGATTCTTGCTAAGTTGCTGAAGGTCTCACTAAGTTGCTGAGTCTGGCCTTGAACCTGCAATCCTCCTGTCTCATTCTCCCAAGTACTGGGATTACAGGCATGTGCCACCATGCCCAGCTTGATGTGACTTTTATAGAAGTCTAAATTGAGCAGAGCGTGGTAATGCATGCCTGTAATTTCAGTACTTGGGAGGCTGAGACAAGAGGATTGCAGGTGCGAGGACAGCCTCCCTCAGCAAGTAGCGAGGTTCTCAGCAACCTAGCGAGACTGTTTTAAATAAAAAATAAAAAGGAGCAGGGTGTGGTAGCGCACACTTGTAATCCCAGTACTTGGGAGGCAGAGATGGGAGGATCGCAGGTTTGCAACCAGCCTCAGTTACTTAGTGAGGCCCTCCGCAACTTAATGAGTCTGTTTCAAAATAAAGAATAAAAAATAGGGAAGCCGGGTGTGGTGGCGCATGCTTGTAATCCCAGTACTTTGGGAGGCGGAGACCAGAGGATCCGGGTTCCCGGCCAGCCTCAGCTCTCTCTCTCTCTCTCTCTCTCTCTCTCTCTCTACCTAGTGAGGCCCTCCGCAACTTCGTGAGACCCGGTTTCAAAATAAAGTATAAAAAATAGGGCCGGGGGTGTAGCGCGGAGGTAGAACGCCCCTGGGTTCAATCCCCGGTACCACAAAAAAAAAAGAATAAAAAATAGGGCTCAGGGTGTTGTAGCTCAGAGGTAGAATGCCCCTGGGTTCAATCCCCAGCACTGCAAAATACACAAACAAACAAACAAACATAGCTGGGGGTGTAGCTCAAAGGTAGAATGCCCCTGGATTTAATCCCCAGTACCACAAAAAATAAAAAATAAAATAAAATAAGAGCTAGGCATGGTGGCACACACCTGTAATCCCAGTACTTGGGAGGCTGAGACAGGAGGATCGCAGGTTGGAGGCCAGCCTAAGCAACTTAGTGAGACCCTACTTCAAACCAAAAAATAAAAAGGGCTGGGGATGTCACTTAGCAGTAGAATACCCCTGGGTTCAATCCCCAGTACCATAAAAAAAAAGAAAGAAAAAAAGTGTCCTGCCAATGGAATCCGTCAGAGGAGTCACCCACTGCTCTAAGACTCACCTGCTGGTGACAATGATGACGTCCTCTGCGATGCACGACATCTCCTTGATTGTCAGGTAGCACATCCGGCGGAGTGTGGGCTGGAAGAGAGGAGGGGAAAGTCCTATTAGCCCTGCCCAGTGAGAGGGCCAGAGTTAGGAGAAGAAACGTCCACTCTCCGTAAAGGCAGTCCACGCTGACCAGTGGGGCTGGCTTTCTTCAGCCCTCCTCCTCCCTGTCACAGCTGCCACCTCTCCAGGAAAGCTGGGGCAGGGCACTTACGTCATTGGACTGGAAGAGCTTGGTCATGGCAAAGAAGGCCTCCGTGGCTTCGGTGGTACCCAGGTGCTCCCCCTGTGACAATCAAGAAAGACACCTCAGCCGGGCGTGGTGGCACACGCCTGTCATCCAAGTACTTGGGAGGCTGAGACCAGAGGATCCGGGTTCACAGCCAGCCTCAGCTACTTAGTGAGGCCCTCCGCAACTTCGCAAGACCCGGTTTCAAAATAAATTATAAAAAATATTGCTGGGGGTGTAGCTCAGAGGTAGAACGCCCCTGGGTTCAATCCCCGGTACCGCAAAAAAAAAAAAGAAAGAAAGAAAGAAAGACGCCTCAGCTTAGGACAGAGGGGACAGAAGGCTGTTTCTGCTGGATCAGCTCAGGCCAGATCCTCAGTCCCTGCGGGGACTCCCTCAAAGACAACACATCAGCCAGGTATGGTGGTACACACCTGTAATCTTAGCACTTGGGAGACTGAGACAGGAGGATTGCAGGTTCAAGGACAGCCCCAGCCATGTAGCGAGTCTTAGCAACTTAGCAAGATCCTGTTTCAAAACAAAAAAAAATTTAAAAAAGGGCTGGGGATATAGTTCAGAAGTAGCATTCCCCTGCATTCAATCCCCAGTACCACAAAATAAGTAAATAAATAAAGTCAGGCATGGTGGCACACTCTTGTAATACCAGTACTTGGGAGGCTGAGACAGGAGGATCACAGGTTCAAGGCCAGCCTCAGCAACTTAATGAGATCCTGTTTCAAAATAAAAAATAAAGCCGGGCATGGTGGCACACGCTTGTAATCCCAGTACTTTGGGAGGTGGAGACCGGAGTATCCGGGTTCGCAGCCAGCCTCAGCTCTCTCTCTCTCTCTCCCTGTCTGTCTGCCTCTGTCTCTCTCTCTCCCTGTCTGTCTGTCTGTCTCTCTCTCTCTCCTTAGTGAGGCCCTCCACAACTTCATGAGACCTGGTTTCAAAATAAAGTATAAAAAATAGGGCTGGGGGTGTAGTGCAGAAATAGACCGCCCCTGGGTTCAATCCCCGGTACCGAACAAAGAAAAAAAAAATAGGGCTGGGGGTGTAGCTTAGAGGCAGAACACCTTTGGGTTCAACCTTCAATACCCAAAAACTAACTAACTAACTAAATAAATAAATAAGTAAATAAACAGAAAGGGCTGGGGCTGTAGGTCAGAGGTAGAATGTCCCTGGATTCAATCCCCAGTACCCAAATAATAAAAAAATTTAGAAAGAGAGAGAGAGAGAAAGAACACATCAGAGATGGACAATAAGGGGACCAAGAACCTGGCCTTTGGCAACAACCACAGAGAGGCCATCAAACAGTATAAAAGCGCACCCTCATTTGTGTGCCCCTCCCAACATCCCCCAGCTCCGTTCTTCCCTGCCCCAAGCTGCACCTTACCTGGTTTATGAGGTAAAGGATCTTGGTGAGGATGTGGGCACATTTCCGAGGGTTGATGGGAGTCTCGTTAAAGACACGGGCCTAAGAAGAAGCAACCAAGGACATTACCTTCTAGTTGCATTCACCTCCCTCCCACAGACTCCCTCAAGTACGTGCAAGGTTGAGAAGTCACGGGGAAATGAATGCAAAGTCAAGCTTATTGTCATACCAAAGAGTTTGGTTTTCTTAAAAACTAATAACTAGTAATTCCTGAAATCATCCTGGCATGGTGGTGTATGCCTGTAATCCCAATACTTGGGAGGCTGAGACAGGAGGATCACAGGTTTGTGGCAGTGAGGCTCTCAGCAATTTACCGAGATCCTGTTTCAAATAAAATTCAGGAGTGGTGGCGCAGACCTGTAATCCCAGTACTTGGGAGGCTGAGACAGGAGGATCGTGGGTTCAAGAACAGCCTCAGTAAGTAGCAAGACTCTCATCAACCTAGCGAGATCCTGTTTCAAAATTAAAAAATAAAATAGGGCTAGGAGTGTAGCTTGGAGATAGAATGCCCCTGGGGTTCCATCCCCAGTACCACAAAATACACAAATAAATAAATGAAATGAAATAGGGCTGGGGGTTTAGCTTAGAGATAGAATGCCCCTGGGGTCAATCCCCAGTACAAAACAAAGTAAATAAATAATAATTCCTGAAATCAGCAAACTGTGGTGTTGCATACCTGTAATCCCAGTACTTGAGAAGCAGAAAAAGGAGGATCACAGGTTCAAGGCCAGCCTCAGCAACTTAGCAAGACTCTTAGCAACTTAGCAAGACCATATTTCCAAATAAAAAAATTTTAAAAAGGGCTGAGGGTGTAGCTCAGAAGTAGAATGCCCCTGGACTCAATCTCCAGTACCCACCCCCAAATTCCTGAAATCCTCCCTAAATATTACTTAGGGATGTGCCAAGATACTGACTAACAGATACTGCAAAAAGAGAAAAAATTAACAGCATGATAGCTGAGCATGGTGTCGCACACCTGTAATCCCAGTACTTGGGAGGCTGAGACAGGAGAATCACAAGTTCGAGGACAGCCTTGGCAACTTAATGAGAAACGGTTTCAAAACAATAAAGAAAAAAATGGCTGGGGGTGTAGCTTGAAGGTAGAACACCCCTGGGTTCAATCCCTAGTAAAACACACACACACAACAGCATGATGAATTCTCTCCAGGAACCAAGTTTTGTGTGGGAATTTTGACTGCATCGATGGCTAACATTCACAATGGAAACGGTGTAATTAACACTTGCCTCCTGCAATACTGCACTTTTCTCAAGGTGCTGGAATGGGTTGGAGCCTCCACCTATAGTCAAGGAGAACAAAGAAAAAACAATTATAGGCCATGACCCTGGATTTCCAAACTATCCCCACACAGCGGAGCACAGTGGTGCACACCTGTAATCCCAGTTACTAAGGGAGGCTGAGGCAGGAGGATCACAAGTTGGAGACCAGCCTCAGCAACTTACTGAGACTCTGTCTCAAATAAAAAATAAAGAAGGTGCATGCCTCTAATCCCAGTACTTGGGAGGCTGAAACAGTATGACCACAGGTTTGAGGACAGCCTCTGCAAGTAGTGAGATTCTCATCAACCTAGTTAAACCTTGTTTCAAAAAAAAAAATAGGACTGGGGGTGTAGCTCAGGGGTAGAATGCTCCTGGGTTCCATCCCCAGTACCACCAAAAAATAAAAAGAGTCAAGCATGGTGGTTCATGCCTGTAATCCCAATACTTGGGAAGCTGAAACAAGAGGACTGAAAGTTCGAAGCCAGCCTTAGCAACTTAGGCCCTCGCAAGTTACTGAGACACTGTTTCAAAATAAAGAATAAGTCGAGCATGTTAGCACACACTTGTAATCCCAGTACTTGGGAGGCTGAGACAGGAGGATTACAGGTTAGAGGACAATCTCAGCAAGTAGTGAGACGCTCATCAACCTAGTGAGACCCTGCTTCAAAATAAAAATAAAATAGGGCTGGAGGTGTAGCTTGGCTGTAGAATGCCCCTGGGTTCCATCCCCAATACCACACACACACACACACACACACACACACACACACACGAGACCCTGTTTCAAAGTAAAAAATAAAAAGGGTTAGTTAGTGGTGGTTTGGAGGCAAAGCGCCCTGGGTTCAATCCCCAGCACCACAAAATCAATAAGTAAAAAAAAAAAAAAAATGAATGAAAGGGTCAGAGTTCGCAGCCACAGGACACTGGCTCGGCAGATTACGCCCCAGTGTGGCCAGCACCAACGCAGCCCTTGTAAATACCAAAAGGTCTGGTGGAAACAGCACTAGGGAGGTAAGCTCCTGGGTCCTCTTCTCTTGACACACGGGGAATCTGAGCCCAGAGGCGCATGACCCGCCCAAGGTCACGCAGCAGATCGGGGTTGGCACTCCGAGTGGGGGACCCCGAGGCCTGCCTCTGACAGCTGGGGGCCTGCGCAGCCCCTGCCCCTCGCCGGGCCGGGGCTCCCTCCCACAGAGGCCGGCAGGCGTCCCCCGGGAGCGACCGAGAACCTGCGCGGGCTCGGCCGCCTCGGCCTCGCTCACCTGACTCCTCGTCCTTCTTGTCAAACTTCTTCAACATGGTTCTGGCGGCACGGGATCCGACCGGCACGGCTGGGAGCAGCGGTCCACCGCCGTTCCGCTTCGTCCACTTCCGGACGCCGGCCGCCACGTCGACGGCTCTCTGCGCAGGCGCACTGCGCGCCACGCGCCTGCGCACACTCGGCTGCCGCGGCCAGGTCCAGCACCGGTGTGGGCCAGGGCGGAGCGGACAGAGGGGGCGGGGCCGGTGGAGGGGGCGGGGCGAAAAGAGGAGCGGGGCG